>RJWJ010015251.1:0-36532 GCA_004363605.1 Indri indri | reverse complement strand
GGGGGCGGGGGGGGGGCGGGTGGCGATGTCTCCGAATAAGGCAACAGTGAAGTCAGCCACTCAATTGTTCCTCTTTCATGCAAGGTTTCTCTGCAGTAAGCGATGCCGTTGGACAGCATTTTACCCACAGTGGAACTTCTTTCAGAACTGGAGTCGGTGCTCTCAAACCCTGCTGCTGCTCTGTCCACTAAGGGTATGTAATGTTTGAGATCCCTGGCGGGCGTTTCAGCAACGTTCGCGGCATTGTCACCTGGGGTAGGCTCCACCTCGAGAAACCGCTTTCTTTGCTCATCCTTAGGAAGCAAGTTCTTGACCTTGTAGTCTGTCCTATTTATTCCTTTTTTTACTATTAGGGATTTTTTTTTTCAGTTTCCAGAACACATCCAGAGAAATTATTTTTAATATTGTATTCAACCTATAAGTTTACTTAGGTAAACCGACATATTTATAATATAACCTGGATAGAATCATCCAGGGATGAATTATGTTTTACTCAAATTTTCTTTTAATTTCTCCAGAAGTCTGATGTTTTGTTTATAAAGTAACTCCTAAAATATTGATAACTTTATTATAATAACTTGTGTGTTTAGCTTTAATTTAGATGGGATTTTTTTCCATCTATATCTTAGGTGGTTATTGCCAATGTGCAAGGAATTACTGTTTTATTATCTATATCCTGTAGCTGGTTAATTTATTACACTTTAAAAATTAATTCTGGAGGTTTGCAGTTAAAGCCTTCTGCGTCTGTGGGTCCGCGGCCACCGTGTCCACATACAAGGGCCCTTTGTCTCTTTCTAGTGAATCCACGTCACTAATGACTGTCTTTTCTTTCTTGCGTTGCGTCAGGACTCTGGTCAATGACAACACCAGCGGGGGCGGCGGCAGGCTCTGTTCCTGAGCTGAGAGAAGTGTTTGCAGTTTCGCCCTTGAGCATAACCTCGAGGACACTGAGCGGAAGATAGTAGTTTTGTCGTAACACCAACAACATAAACACTTACGTTGGTGCCCATTCTGCGGTATTACGTGCCAGACACTGTTCTCTGTGTCACCTCGTAAATCCTCACGCAAAACCATTTTCCCCTTTACGAGCGAGGCCGCAGGGTGCAAGGAAGGTTAGTAACGCCCGAGTCAACCGAAGAAAGAGGACGTGCGTGCCAGTGTCTGGCTCCAAAAACCAAGCTTTTAACCATTTCGAACGGACATGCGTTTATCCGTATCCTAAAGCATATTTTATTTGGACTGCATCAAATCACTGGAGCAAATAACGTGCTGGGATCTATTAAAATGACCACGAGGCTGTTCTCACTTGGTCCGGTACTGACGTCGGCAGATTCCCGTTAGGGCTGCACCCTCACCATGGATGCGCCTTGTTCGGTTCAGGGACTAGTCCTTTATTTATTACTGATTTTCTCAGCTTATAGTTTAAGATTTTTCTGTATGCATAAGAGTGATTGGTTTAGTTCATAGTCTTTCCGGTTATTTGATTTCTTATAAAAATTTTCCTTCTTTCTTACAATTTATTTTGAGAAATCTACAAAGTGGAGAAAACTGCAAAGAATAGTGCAACCTCTAAAATTGGAAAGTTGTCTGTATCTTGGCATATTTGCTTCAAGGCTTGTTTTGTTTTTCCTAAAAGACATGAAACTTCTGAGATAAAAAAATAAATTCCCCTTCATTCCACTTCCAGGCATATACCCAGAAGAGTTGGAAGCAGAGATATTTGTAACCCATGTCCCTAGCAGCAGTATTCACAACAACAAAAGATAGAAGCTACCCAGGTTGACAGAGGAACGGATTAACTAAATGTGGGATATCCGTGCATTGGAATATTATTTAGCCTTGAAAAGGAAGGAAATTCTGACACATGCTACGACTTGGATGAAACTCGAAGGCATTATGCTACGTGAAATGAGCCAGTCTTAACAAAACAAATACTGTACGTTTCCACGCATGCGAGGTACCCGGAGTAGTCAAATTCACAAGGACGAGCGCAGAATGGTGTTGCCAGGAGAATTTAATGTTTACTATGTGGAGTTTCCATTTTGCAAGATGAAGAGTTCTGGAGGCGGACGGTGGTGACGGCTGCACAGCAACGCGACCGTCCTTAATGCCGCCGACCTGCACACTTGGAAATGGTCCAGGTGGTGAAGTTTAGGCTACGAGTGTTTTACCACAGTAAGAGAAAAGAGAAGTTCGCGTTATTTCACACCCTCAATCTCATTCTCCTCGTAGGCGTGCAGAGGAGATCATTTTCATGAATTTGGTAAGTATCTTCCAGTCCGTCTTTTATGTTTTTACAAGCATACGTATGAATCCATGAATGACTTACAGTGTTCTTTGTGTTTTCCAAAATTCCCATTGACATTAATGTGCTGTATGGAACACTCAACAATTAACTTCGATTACCACATTCTATTTATGTATATTCCTTTACTGATAGTTCAGTGCTTTCCAATTCTTTCTGCGGCTTCAACAATCCTGTAATGAGTGTGTCTCCTTACAGAGTATGTGCCAAAGAGTCTCCAAAGTGTAGACAGGAACTGAATTGCTGGGTCACAGGGCGAGTGCTGTCAGTTATCCTGCGGGAAGTCGATTTGCTCTGAAAGCTACTGTCCACATTCGTTGCTCCCAGCAGGGCTGAGCCCCCGTTTCCCTGTGGCTTCAGCAAGACCAATATCGACAACTTAAATTTTTTTTGCCAATCTGATGAGTATGAAATGGTATCTCCTTGTTTAATACGGCTTTTCTTAATTACTAGTGAGCACGATTATCTTTTCATATGTTTATAAACCACGGGGTTTTCTCATTCAGAATCACCTGGTCATCATCTTTGCTTTTTTTCTTAATTCCACTCATTTTTTATTGATTTGTAAAAATTTGTTAGATATTTTGAAAATTAATTGTCTTTATGGATATCACAAATTTTCTAGTCTTTTTATTTGACTTTGCTGTGCTTGTTATTATACCAAAGACTTTAATTTTGTTGTAGTCAGATTAAAAAAATATGTTTTCTGTTACAATTTGCGCTTTTGTCTTTTAAGAAATAATCTCCCACCTCAGCCCATAAAAATACTGATATTTTCTTTTACTCGATTTCAAGTTTTCTTTTTCTAATTTAGATTTTAATCAATATGAAATTTATTCGGGGACCTTATGATCTGTTTATCAAGTGTAGAAATTTGAAATTAATAGGATGAATTAAATTTTTTCTTTAATGCTTAAGAATTGATGGTATTGGTTGAAGATTATGAGTATCATAAATATTTGGACAGATTTATCAACAAATTCATAAAGATCATTGGGAAATTTTAATGATGTATCCATGTTTCCTCTTTGCTTTTAATCTTGTCTGTTTTGGGGGTGAGTGTGTGTTATGTAATCCTCATGCACAGACCCACACAAACACACGCATGCACACACATGCACACACATACATGTGTAAAGAATATCTATTGTTAAACTTTGTAAATTTCTTACCCTACAGCTATACGTATTAGTGCCACGTACTTTAAACTTCAGTCAGTAGATTCCCATTCTCATTTCTAGTTGTTTTGTGTTTCAGAGATTGTTAACAGATTGCCTAGGAACTTGTCTGTTTTATTCTTCTGTTTTCATTTAAAGCTCTAGTTTTTAGTAATTCCACTGTTACTAGTACTTTTACAACAACAGCAACTACCACTGCTACCCCTTAAGATTTATTGAGCCTTTATCCATTACTCACCAGACATTGCACTTGGAGCTTGAACAGGCATTTAATTTAATTTAATTGTACAACAACCCTATAAAGACAATATTGTTATTATCCCTATTTCGCAGATGAGAAACACGAGGAAACGGGGCACAGAGAAAGTAACTAAATGTTCCGAAGTCACAGAGCCGTGCTCGTCTAAGACTCAGGGTCGGAGCCCCTACATTCTACATTTTTTTCCATTGTTTGTCTCTTTTCCATTTTTTCTGGTATTATTCTACTTCTTCTGCTATTTTTATTGTGTTGTCTGCTTTTTCTATGTCCTCATTTGATTTCTGCACATGTGGGTCTATGATAGACAGGTAATGGTCAATTATGTTCTTACACCCAAGCATGTTCTTGTTCCATTCTCATGTATTTTTACAGTTTTTGCACTTTCAAGTCTTGTATAAAATTTTTATTTTTAAACTATGATGTCCAGAGTTAATCCTATTGTTCTTTGGTTTGAATCTGACTGGCATCTTCAAGCCCAAGAATTTATTTTAACCTTTTAGTATCTTTTCTCTGCAGAAGCGTATCTTATGGGCAACTTAACACTCACTTTTAAAAAATACAATCTATAAAAATAGCTTGAGACAGACCCCTTCGTTCCGTTTTTATAATCGTCCTGCTGTGGTTGTCATCTGCCATCCCATTTCGTGTCTTCTCTTTTGATTTTTGATGTATGTTTGATAAATGATTATATTATACTTCATGTTCTGTCTTGAAGTATTTTAAAAGTTAACTCTCTAATTTTAAAATAAAAGCCTTTATGATTAATTTATGAGCCACCCCACTAGCACTCTTAAAGCTACGATCCTAGTTTTTAAACTTTCTAAACAAATAGAATATTTAGCTCTCTCATAACTGCTGAAAGACATTTCAGGTTTTTCTTCTTTTCCTTTTTCCTTCTTTCTCATCCTGTTCGTTACTGGTGAAACCTGAGTTTTGATGCCATTTTATCTCTTCTCACCCTTTATTAGCTCTGATTGTTTGTAGCTTGTTTCTGAGCCACGACTTCACTCTAGTGAATAAAACCAGTTCTTGGAAGTTAATTCTGTTTTCTCTGTTCTGTTGTTGTCTTATTCTTGACATTTTTCTGTCATTCATGACTCTTTTAAATGAGCAGGTGGGCAGGTAGGTCCCGCCCCAGGTATTTTTCCATTTCCAAATTTCCCTTTTCCTCCCTAATTTTGAGAGTGTCCACTGCAGAGGATCAGTGTGAAGAATGTCACTTGGAGGTCGGTGGTCCTAGAGTGAAACACCATAGACCTCCTAAAGGAACAACTGTATTTTCAGAGCGCTCTTGGTAACGCCCCGATTCCTAAAGGATCACGACAGTGTTGTTGCCTTTACAACTGGGAGAAAAAGCAAAGAAAGAAATGACCGGACTTTTATTGAGCACTGCTGTGGGCTGGGTCATGTCTCCTCGGAACCCGTAGGTTGAAGCCCTAAACCCGAAGGTGACTGTATTCGGAGACAGGACCTTGAAGAGGTATGAGGGTTCAACGAGGTCACGGGGCGGGGGGGCCTCATCCGGGGCGCCCGGGCCCATGCGGGAAGAGGAAGGACGGCAGGGGTGCACGTGTCAGGGGTGCACGTGTGCGGGACAGGCCAGGTGAGCGCACGGCAGGGAGGCGGCTGCCGGCAAGCCGGGCAGAGAGGCCTCACTGGACCCCAACCCTGCTGTTGCTGGTCTTGGCCTTCCAGCCCCTAGACCTGTGAGGAGATAAATTTCTGTTGTTTAAGACATCCTGTAGGTGGCATTTTGTCATGGTAACCCTAGGGAACCGATACAAGCAATTGCTCTGTGCCAAGAGCCATGGAAAATGAGGAAATTGAGTCTCAGAGAGGGGAAACGGCCTGTCCTTGGTCAGCAGCTTGTAGTCGATGGCGCTAGAATGCAAACCAAAGTCTTTCCGATCCCAAGTCACACGAGTCTCCTTCTGTGTCCTTGCCGCCCAATGGCCTGGAATCCGTTCGGAATCTGGTTCCTCTACGTGGAATCTGTTTTTGCTTCTTTGCAACGCGTGGAGCGTTATTTCAGAGTCACGCTGTCCTACGCGTCAGTCGGCGATGCCCGCGAGCCCGCTCACTCTGAGTGTCCAGGAAAGCAGGAGCCCCCTTCGTACCTCTGCCTTGTGCAGTCTTCCCCCTGCTCCCCCAGGGGGACAGCCGGCCCTCGTCACACCTGCAGTTGCCATGCCGGGGGGTCGCTCCCGATCCCTGCCATCCTACTCTTACGCTCAAAACGCCCTGCATTGTCTCTCTCCTCCTTCCTTCCTCCCGTCCTTCCTTCACTAGTAGATAATTCTGCATTTATTTGTGTGATTATTTTAAATACTATCTGTCTCCCCCACAGATCTGTAAACCCCACGGGAGCACGGACGCCGTTTCCCTTGTCCTTGGGAACACACAGCCTGGCACGGAGCCGGCACGCGTGGGTATCTCTTGAAGAAAGAACAGGGGAATGAAGGAACATAAGAAGCCGCCTTCTCCCACCCACATTACCCGGGGGATAAGCCCCACTCTCCCTGGGGGCAGGTCCTCCCGAATTGCCCAGAGTTAGGTTTCCAGATGTTGCTCCGAGAAGGTGGAGAGCACGCACCAAACCCGGAGTCCTCCGGCCTGGACTCGAGACCGTGCTCCCTCTTCCTGGCGGGCTGAGAAGCTCAGATCCCCTGGGCCTCAGTTTCCCCATGTGGAAGGGAAGGAGTTGGGCCAGGTGCTCTCCGAGGTCCGGGAGGTCCCCGCACTCTGTGACTGTGTGCCATTGTCCCCGTTCCAGGCAAAGCGCAGTGGCTGTGGAGAAGGAGCTGGAAACCCTAAGGGGACCCAGCCCACCCGCAGATAACTCCAGAACACAGACAGGGGCTGGGGCCCCGAGATCCTCAGAGTGCAGGGGCCACTGGGGCCGGAGCCGGGCTTACATGCGGCAGAAGTCCAGGGACGGAGCAGCCCGACACCTGGGTGGAGTCTGTAGGCAAGAGCGGTCGGACGCGGCCCCCTCGGATGACTCTGGGGCCACAGGCTTCCTTTCCTTCATTATCCCGCCTGTCCAGGCTCGTGAATCCCTGGGCTTCCCAGGCCATCCTGTGTGGCCTTCCTCAGGACGCCGCCACCTCGAAGCTTTGGCGAGCGTGTGGAGACAGAGGTGTGGCTCATCCAAAATGATGCTGTTCAGGAAGGGAAGCACCGCGAATTCTGAAATCTCTGCAAACATGGGATAATTAGGTCGCACGATGGCTAATGAATTTAATGCAGATAATGGCAATTTAATGCACATTGACAAACAATTTAAAGTCCTGATACACGTCAATGGCTTCTGATTCCTTGGGAATGCTCCAGAGATTACGAAGTCTGCTCTGTGCTTTAATACGGGAGGTATTTTGTATCTCGGGGCACGGGAGGGGGTCTTCCAGGCACCTACTTGCCCGCAGTGAATCCACATCCTCTGCCCTCTGCTCCCGCCCAGTGCACAACCAAGGCTGCTGGTTGACAGCGAGCAAGAGACCGTTCACTGCAGTGGGGGCTCCACAGATTGACAAAGAAGACACACGTCCTCGTGCGGTCCACACTTAGTCCTCGTGCGGTCCACACTTAACGTAGGGAACCATCTTTGCCTGTCTGTGAAGCCATAGCTGGTCTTAAAAGGAATAGGAGCCCAGGCCTTAGAACCTACAGAGCAATGATTTGAAACCATTTATGCACCTTAAGAGTGAGAAAGGGGATGTGAGACCCTCAGAGCTGCTGCTTCTGGAGCCAGAGTGACTCTGGGGGGATTCGGGCAGCAGGAAATGGGATGTTAGAGGTCCCAGGGCCAGGCCCCCTTGGCACCAGGGTGGGACTTCCCCAGGGGCTTATCCCCTAGCTATTTACCAGTCACTGAGTGTCTAGCAGAGGCACAGAGCAGACCAGAGCTACAGAGCTATGTTGCTTGACTTGTGCAGGAAACTTCACATGAGAATCGCGTTTCTAGATCCTCCTGAACAACCTGATGGTCTAGCCACAGTGGCCCTGTCCTCTCACGTGCCAACAGTCATCGGGAGCGAGGAGCCACTCTCTTTAGATGAGCAGGTGACCCCCTGTTCTCTGCAGCCCAACACACTCTGTTGTCCTCATTCATTCGGGTCACCTGCCTGGGCCCAGTAGGCGTTTGAGTTGCATCATCGGGTTTACCTGGGCAGGCACTGAGCTAGGAGGTGAGATCCAAAGGTGACGTCTAATGAAGTCTGTTAAACACAAATAGTCTTCGTCACTCATCAGCCGCTGTGAGCATCTGCTCTGTCCCAGGCTCTGTGCTGGCGCTGAGAACGCGGAGGTGCGAAGTCCTTCTTGGTGTTCTCAGGAGTGTGCAGTCTCCAGGGGAAAGAGACAGGTGAACAGATGGATTTAAACACGGAGCGAGTGCTGGAATCGCTGCGATAACAGATCACGGGGCGTGGACTGATTAGCGTCCCCACCGCTCTGGCCTGGGGAGTGGGCGACGGTGTTCTGCGCCTCAGGCTGAGCAACCGGGGGATCGGTTTCAGTGCCGACCGTCAGCGAGAAAAGGCTGTTCCTAATAAGGGCTGTGGGGTCCCTCTCCCCAGTCCGTAGGCTACTACAGCAGAGGAGCACGGCTGCACACTGCTGCTCGGTTACAGAGAATCACCTGCAGCATCGCGCAGCTGGTCTAGTGCTTCGCAAAGAGAGACCCAGGAATCAGTTTGTCTTTGGAGCAAAGCTTGAGTGCGGACCAAGGCTTAAGTGCCGGGCTCTGGCGCAGGAATCAGCGGTGCTGGTGCCGGGGAGGCAGGTGGGAGTGGAACACTGCAGGGCTCACAGGACACTCGCAGACGGCCCAGCCCTGGGACTCGCTGGACCGGCTGGCTCTGGGCTCCCTGGAGGCCCAGAGCTTTGTTTGCAAACTGCTGGAATGGCAGCGTGAAGCCACGGCTCCCACGCTAACAGGCTGTGTTCCGCAGCGATGTTCCTCCGTTTTAATATCTGTGCTAAATATGCCTGGTTTTTCTTGTCTTCTTCATGAAGTTCTGACTTTAAAATATTATCCAAAGGGCATTTTGATGAATGACTTGCCTGGACATACACTTAAAATTGGGATTTGGGACCCGGTGGAAAAAGCACCAGCTAAGGGCTCCCCTTGGCAGACTCTCTCCTGCTGCCATTTCCTTCCTCTCGCATCTGGGCAGGTGACGTGGGGGCATGGGTGGCCGCCCAGAGGAAGGAGTGTCTGAGTTCGCGTGGCAGAATTAGGGGGTCTCACCCAGGAAGGGGGCCCAGGGCCAAGCCTCGCCGGGAAGGAGTCTGTGGGACAGATACACCCTGCCGGGACAGGTGAAGGAGGCTCCCTGGGCGCCGTGGTCTCTGAGTTGGGCCTTGGAGGGGAGGACGCTGTGATCGGCAGAAACGGGAGGGAAAGGCCTGCAGTGGGGAGGAGCAGCGCGAGGAGGGGGTGGAATCAAGAGGTTTGCGGGAAATCGGCACCAAGGCCCCGAATACCAGATTGAGATGAGGCCCACGCCACGGAAATAGGAGGTGCTCCGTGATGAGCACGCACGACGACGTCAGCGGTTGGAGAAGAGAACTCCGCCCTGGACAGGTTTGCCAGGCAGCAGTGCTCAAGGTGAACTCATGGAGGAGGGACAGGTGACGGTGACCTCCCGTCCTCTCCTTCCCCTCTGAGCTTCAGCTTCTGTAATTTGGGAGCCACAGACTTGGGCGGCAGGTTGCTGCGAAGACTGCTCAACGTGTGTGCGAAGCGCCTGGCATGTAGCAGCTGCTCAGCACACAGCCCCTCCCTGTCCTCTCTGCGCCCCAAGCAGAGCGCCACGCCGGATGCTGGCTGGCTCCGCTGCCAGGCCACAGCTGCTGGAAGGCAGTGGTGGGCTGAGATGCCACGCGGATTCTTGTTTAGTGCTAGGGGCGCACACGGGAGGATGACACTTCTGACATCTGACACGCGCCCACCTTAACGTCACCTTCATTTACGGCTTCCGCTAGTTGACAGGCACCCGAGTCAGCGTGCACGAAGCTGGGAGATCCGTCATTTCAGTTTCTCTTTCCAGACGACCGTGCTGTGTGGACACGTCTTCGTGTGGGTGCAGGAGTTAAAAACAAACAAACCAACCATACAAACGACCCTGGGGGCTGGTGGCTGCCATCGCGACAGTCCCCATTTCTCTTCTCCACCACCGTGCGGTTAGCCGTGCTCTGTCATTCTTAGCTTCGCGATCTTGGGGCAGTCAATTAAACCCCGTGAGCACCTAGATTTTTAAAAGAGGGTGTTTTTTTTCCCCATTCTCTAAAAAAGTTGTAAAGATGTGAAAAGAACGTTTGTGAAAATTTGGGTAAATTATAAACTAGCCTACAGAAGTAAGCAACCATTATTAATAATTATTAATATTAATGTTAATATTATTCTGGAATTTTCTGGAACATAGGAAAGCTTATGTATAGCTTATATACTCAATTTTTCATAAATAATTTCCAGAAACTTCTGGCAATTTTGGCTAAAGACATGGGAAGCTCTTAGATTGCTTTTCAATCAGAGTCAAGCAATAGCTATTAAGTGGGTTTTAAGAAAACTAACTAAAAATGAGTGAAATGAGTTGATTTCTTGGTTCATTGAGTTGATTGAGTCTCACCCTTCGGGGCTGGAACAGACAACTTTTCTTTTCTTCTGTTTGTTTCAAAGGGGAGGGGCGTCCGACGTGGCCGAGGCCTGTGCTGCGTGTTCTGCAGCCGTGGGAGCCCACGCGGGTGCGTGAGGAAGCCAGCCCAGGCCCACGGCAGGGTGGGGGGGGTCCAACACCTGTGCCCTCCCCGCTGCCCAGCCGTGACGTCCACACTCCGATGGGCGCACAAGGGGTGACGTCATGCCCTCCTGGGGGTGTGGCCCCTGCTTATGCTCTGCTGTGAACATCCCCTCTCAAATTCGACTCACCCTCTGAGGTCTCTCAGCCTCAGCTCTATTGGTTTTGGGGGCTGGGAGGGCAACGTCTCTTGTGACTTTTCTCAGGCCTGCTCGTTTGTAAGTGGAGCCACTCAGTGCCTGTTATGGGCTGACTGTCTCACCCCCAAACCCATACGCCAACACCCTAACCCCCAACGTGACGGCGTTAGGAGGCGGGGCTTTGATGGGTGATTGGGTCGTGGGGGTGGAGCCCTCACGGTGGGATTATGCGTTTACAGAAGAGGCCCCGAGAGCTCCCCCTCCCTTCCCACCACGTGAGGACGCCATCTGTGAACCAGGAAAGCAAACCCCACCGGACACCCGTCTGCCAGCACCTTTGTCTTGGACCCCCAGCCACCAGAACGGTGAGAAAGAACTGAGCTCATCTCACTCAGCCACCAGGCGAGGGCCGCCCAGGGAGGTGTCTTGGGCAGGGTGGGACGCAGCAGGCTGAGTGCTGACCACGCTCCCGGCAGGTGTGGTCTCCGTGTCAACCAGCCTTTGTCCCTGAGGATGTTTCTCAAGCCCCTCTGGGACGCGGCAACGATGCCTTCCTTATCCCCCTGGAATTGTCGCCGGGCTGGACACGCACAGACTTTCTAGGCCCTCGAAGGCTTTGGGCTTCAGACCCACAGGTGGAGAAATTGCAGACCCCAGAGGACTTCTTGTTCTGGGACATAAACCTGGAAAAGGACCTTTGGCCAGTGGGTCTAGGCGTGGAAACTAGAACCTTGGACCTGGAGCAGAAACTGCAGTCAGGGCACAGTGACCTGGTCGGGGGCAAAAGGACCACCGGCTGGGAACCGCTGCCCTGGAACTATCAGTTGGCTACGCCTGGTTTGGGGTATTTCTAGTTCAATAAGACCTGAATTTCTAGTTCCGAAAAACCTTTAGGACTTGAGAAAATAAGTGAATTGGCAAAAAAAGAATCAAAACCATTTTAGATGCACACACAAGTCTATTAAATGTTTCCCTTGGCGTGTGGAAGTAGGACACCGCGGCGTTGCTTGTGCGCGCTCTGGCTGGGGCTGCCGTGGGTGCCGCGGACACCAGGAGCCGGGGACACCAGGAGCCGCGGCCAAGGGTTCTGCCCTGGTCTGGGCCCAGGACGGCATCGCACGTTTGGCCCCGTGAACGAGCGCGCTGTGCTGTGCTGGTCCCTCTCTGGTTCCTCTCTGGTCCCGTCGCACTGGCCGTGACATGGGGGGTCATCTGGTCTCCTGCCGCGTCCCCACCCCAAGGACTTTCTCTCCCCAGCCACAGACCAGGGTGACCCAGCTTCTCCTTCTCCGAGAACTGCACAGAACCACCTGCTGCCACGGCGCCACCCGCGCGGCAGCTGAGACCGGGCCACCCAGCCTGAGCTGCTGTCCAGCCTCCGCCACCTCTGGCAGGCCTGGCTCCGGTTAAGGGGCTGCTAGAAATCTCCTCCCCTGCACCACACGCCTTTTCATCCTGCGGAATCCTCTGGTCTCACCTGTGACGCATTCTGACAGCAACAGTGGCGCCGGATCAGGGGTTGCACTTCCCGGGACTGGGACTGCCCTTCTATGGCTCTTTATCCTCAGGAGCGTAAGTGGCTTCTTTCTGGTCCTTCCATGTAGCCCCCCAGGGACGACCGGAGCCCTGACTGGAAACACGCACGTCTCCCTGGTGGGGTCCCTCTTGCTCACGGCCCCTCAGATTGTTGTTCTGTCAGTGACATCGCTCTGGGGAAATGACAGCTGTCTTCCTCTGGGGACCATCTCAGCCCCACTCACATACGCCGTCCATGCTGCGTGGAAGGTGGGCACCCCTCATTATTTAAAGCTCCAGGAAGGCAGTGACCATGACTGTCCTAGTCACAGGCACGACTCTAGCGCCTTGCACATGGCAGGCTCGCGGTACGCTGATGAGTGAGTTAACTAAGGCCGTGGGTCCTGGGAGGCTCATCCTAGAGTAAGGATGCAGCCAAGGACACTGGGTTTCGTCTGCTTCTAGGCCTTTGTAACAGACTCTGCAAAACTCAAACCAATTGGTCGGATTTTGAGGCATTGATCACGTAGAGGGGAAAATGTCATTTATTTGACACTTACTGTATGCAGGCCTTGTTCTAGGTGCTTCACATACCCTGCTGTGTTTAACCCTCGTAGCAGTTCCACAGGTAAGGGTCTCCGCATGCGTCTCAGAGACGAGACAAGGGAGACTCAGCGAAAGTTGGAAACGTGGTCACTGTCACAGTCAGTGTGAGAGGCAGAGTCGAACCTGAACCCAGGACCTTCCGAGCAGCCTGTGCTCGTCCCCATCTGTGCTGCCGCTTCCACGACAGAGCTGGGGGAGCAGCCGGGACCGCCGTGGGAGTGAGGGTCAGAGCCTGCACCTCTCAGGTGGACGAGAAGAAGTTTCTGTCGGCTTCTTCCGTGACCCAGCACGTCCCGGTAAACTGCAGCTGCTCCCTCCGCACGTGAGCAAGAACAAGAGCACCAGGCGCGGTGGCGCACACCTGTGATCCTAGTGCTCTGGGAGGCCGAGGCAGGAGGATCGCTTGAGCTCAGGAGTTCTCGAACAGCCTGAGCAAGAGCGAGACCCCGTCTCTACTAAAAAAAAAAAAAAATAGAAAAATTATCTGGGCATGGTGCTGAGCACCTGTAGTCCCAGCTACTCGGGAGGCTGAGGCAGGAGGATCACTGGAGCCCAGGAGTTTGAGGTTGCTGTGAGCTAGGCTGACACCACGGCACTCTAGCCCAGACGACAGAGTGAGACTCTGTCTCAAAAAGAGAAAAACATAAGAAGGAGGAGGAGGAGGAAGAAGAGGAGGAAGGTGATAAAACGAACAAGCAAACACAGCTGAAGCTGAACCACGCTGACGGGCGAGGCCACACCAGGCAGTTCTGGGGGACGCGGGGGTAACAACCCTGTGCAGGTCAGCTCTCCTCAGCCACTTGTCATAAAACGCAGAAAGCTGGAATTAGTTGTCGTGTAAAGCGGCACATCTGCTCCTCGGTGTAAACATATATAAAAACACACAGCAAGGAAAAGAACGCAAGTAAACACGTCGTGGCTGCAGTTTAGATCAGCGTGTCACCGCCGTGGTCGCCTTGCACATCTAAGAACCTCACTTCCAACTCTTTTTAATCTCGTATTAGTAAGGGAGATGCCAGTGTAATTAGCATCCCCTCAACGGCACATCAGCTTTCTCATCCCTGAAGAAAGCTTGTTTCATCAATTTCAACACACTGAGAAGCAAGTTGTCGGAAACACAAGGAGGCAAAGCCACAGGAAAGATCCGCACAGCGGAAACGCCTTCACTCAGCAGCAAACTGGCTCTCCGACAGTCGTCACCGAGGGCTCCGGTTCGCAGAGACCGTTTCCTGTGCCCCTGGGGTGCGAGTCCTCACGGCCCTCACGTTGCTCACCCCGCTTCGCCCTCCGCAGCCCTTGCGCGGGAGGGATCATTTCCCCACTTCACGCAGGAAAGTCTGTGACTCCGTAATTAACCCGAAGTCATGGAATCAGGAAGTAGAGGATACAGGATCCTCCCACGGTCTGTCTGGTCCCGAAGCCCAGGCGAGGACTCAGCAGCCTGACTCGAGTTCAAAGCCTGGAGACCTTAACTAGCCTGCGATTCGCATAAATGCTTAATCCGTGGGGCAGGCTTCCCCAAAATGTAAATCGGAATCATCGTTTCTGTCTTCTCAGCATCACGTGTAGATTCTGAAAATGAAAAATAGGGACACAGATATAGATGCATTTTGAAAAATCGTAAGTCTGCATTATAAGTACAAGATGAACTTTTGCTTACCGATCAAAGGAATCGCATTTCTGTGTCCAGCTAAGTCTGTGAGTGTCTCCAAGGCTTCTCGTCAATGAATTTATTTTATTGTTGCTTCATTGACCTGGAAAAAAAAATCCCTCAAACTTCCTTTTCTGCTTGCCAAAATGTCTTTGTTCTTTAAGCCTCCACTCTCAGGCACTGCCTCCTTCAGGAAGCCTTCCTTGGCTGCTTCTCCCAGGTGCTTCCCCACCCCTGGCCACAGTCACGGCACTTGCTACGCTGCATTGCCCTGCCTTTGCGCATGTAACTAGACCAGGAGGACTTCCCAGCAGGGGCCACGGCCTCAAGTCTCCTGTCCCAGCAAGGAGAGAGGCGCACACTGCAGCGCTTCAAGGACATGTGCCGAACAGAACACACTGCCTGAGACCGTCGAGCCCGAGTTTCCGAGAGGCACTTTCAGCCCCCAACTCAGGGAGCGGTGACGCAGCTTCCGGGAAAACCACGCCGTCCTGAGTCAAGGCCCGAGAACGCGGCGGTTCGCCTCTGCTCTCTTCAGCCAGGTGCGCCCACTCCCCTGCAGCCCAGGTGCCCCTCCAGGTGGGGAAGACCCTCATTTATGGGGCAGTCCTGGGCTGCAGGACTTCCGGTTTTCAACCCTGGGCAGTCCCAAGCCCACTGTGCCTGGACCTTCAGTGCCAGAACTTAACTGGGACAACTTGTTCACTCTCACGTCCGAGGACGCCCCTGCCGGGAGCTCGTCTGCCGGCCCAGCCAGCACACGGGAAGCCTCAGTCTCAGGGCCGCAGAGGTGAGCACTGCAGGGCGCCACGAGCGTCAGAAACAGGGTGCTGCTGCCATGGTGGGGACAGAGAGCCCGACGGCTGGAGTCCCGTCGCTCCCGGACAGGTACGTGGGTGCAGCTCAAGGCAGCTTTCTGGAACGTCCGCCCCGGGGGGGGGTGGTCGGCTCTGGCTCTGCTGGTTCCGAGCTGGGGAGGTTTCCTAGGGGCCACTCTGCTCCAGGCTCCAAGAGCACGGAAGGCTGTTCCGGGGATGATCGGCCAGCAGCAGAGGCCGGGAAAGCTCAGGTGGGAAATGCCGGGCGCAGAATGAAGAACGCAAGAAGGAAAGTGGAAGAGGAATTTTGAAATGTCACTGAGATCTGGGGAGGGACGTTGAGGGGTGAATTCTGAGGACGGAAGAGTGAAAGGGCCTGGTGAGGGGAGAAGAGAATTCCGCAGAGTCGGACAGTGAGGAGAGCATGGTTTAGAGCTTAGTTAGCAAAACAGGGAGTCTGTGAAGGGCAGAGGCAGGGTGCAAGGAGAGAAACAGGAATCCCAGAGGAGCTGTCTGAGGCCCGTCTCTCTGTCTCCAGCAGACACGGCTCCGTAGCCCAGACTGGGCGACCTCAGCACTGCGGGCACTCGGACCAGACGGTTCCTTGTCGCGGGGTGCCCTGCGCACGCGGGAGGTTTACCAGCCTCCCCAGCCTCCACCCACTAGGTGCCAGTAGAATCCCCAGCCAGCTGTGAGCGTCGAACATTTCTGCAGACATTGCCAGATATCTCCTGGAGAGCAAAGCCGCCCCCAGTTGAGGGTCAGCGTCTAGACTGACAACGGTCACCTTTCACTTCTCACACTCTTTGCGGGTGCGGGCTGCGGCGCTTGGTGGGACAGGAGCAGCCTCTTGGGAAATGTCCTTCACAAAAGCTAACGACGGAGGCTGTCCAGCTTGCGTGCCACACGGAGGCCGTGGGGGAATGGCGGGGTCGGGGGCAAAGCTGCAGCGTCCTCTCCCTGCCGGGAAGTCGCTGCCGTGCAGATCTGCTCAGACGCTCGGTGCTCTGGGCAGGGCTCGGTCCAGCCAAGGCTCTAGGTCCATCTCCAGGGCCCTGGGAAGCCTGGCCAGGGAGCAGGTGGGGGCTGTTTCGCGGAGGCAGCAGGTGTCTCAGTGCAAAGGTGGAGACCACACGGGCGGTCGGGGGGATAAACCAGCCGCTCACTCGTGGTTGTGCTCCGGCGCGGGGCTACTCAGAGCAGGCGTCTTAGTCACTACGGACTGAAAACACTTGGGTCACTTGGGGCCTTTGTCCTGGTTGTTCCGTGGCATCTTCTTCAGACTGTCTTGGTGGGTAAACACTAGATCCGGTTGTTGAAATGGGATAATGAGGACAGAAGACGGGAGACCCACGGCTGGGGCTTCTCGCCGTCGTCCGTATCTGCGAGGGCGTCAGCAGGAACCACTGGGACACGGAGGCCCTACCTGTGTCCTGTTGGGAAGACGGGGGTGGGTGGGAGCAGAGGCTGCCGGAGCCCCTCCTGCGTCTCCCAGCCCTGGCCACTGGGGCTGCCGCGGCCACGTCTCGTTGCCGGCGTCTGCACCCCTCTGCTCGCGGGCTCTGGCCAAAGTCTCAGAGAATCCGGACCTGCCTCCAGGAGTCCTTGTCTAATGACAGTGGGTACATGTCCCAGGTCGCGTCCCCGTCCAGTGGGGAAACTGTGACATGCGGGATCCACGCCGGCTCCTGCGGGCTGCGCGGCGATGAAGCTACAGTTTCCCCAGCAGCCTTCTCCTTGGCGACACCCCCATCGGCTGCGTTTCCTCCCGGCCTCACGCTCCCTCCTCCGACTGGCGTTTCCTGGAATCAGCTCCCAGGTAAACTCCTTGCACTCGAACCTGCACTGAAGGTCTCCTTTGGGGGAAACTCAAACGCTCAGGGACTGAACGCGGCTGTCCGCATCCTGGTGCTCACGCACGCGTGGCTGTGCCCTGCGTGTAGACAGAAGGTGCCGCACACGCACAGCGTGAGTCCATCGCGGCACACAACGTGTGTGGTCTGTCACAGTCTCTGGGCGGCTGTCTTGGTGGCCTCGTGCAAAATTTCAATTTCCTCGGACTTCACTGCGAGACTGGTGTTGGCCCGATTTCTTGTAGCTGGAGCAAACATAAACTCTAGATTGCAAGGAATCTGTGCATTCTCACCTGGGTTGGCCTCATATTTTAAAACGCATTTTAAATGTTTCCGTTTCAATTTATGCTGGCACGCGATTCTTGCCACTGCCGTGAAGGTGGACATAGCGGGGCCGAGACAGTCTCTTGTTTTCAGGGTGACCCAGACAGAAGGTTTGACACTTAGCTGAATCTTTATCTAGATCTCTGCTTTTTAAGTATTGCTTGGATACATCAGAACCCTCATATTTTTATCCTAGAGAACTGAGATCATTCCAAAACTTTGAGTAACATTTATTAACTCCATTTTCCTTTATTTGCTAAGAAGAAAATCTCGTTATACACCCTGTGCAATACACCAGGGCTAAGGTTTTTTAAACATGCCATTATTTTATTTTATTTTTTATTATATATATATTTTTAGGTGTCCAACATGATGTTTAATATACACATACATAATGAAATGATTACTGCTACTGCAGTCAAGCAAATTAACATATTCATCTCTGTACATAGTTGCTTTGTACGTCTATGGTTAAGAGCAACTGGAATCTGTTCTTGGCACATTTCCAGTACACAACACAAAACTACTAACCCTGGTCATCGTCTGTGCATTAGATCTCTGTACTTACTCATCTCACACAACTGCAACTCTGTACCCTTTGACTGGTACCTCCCCGTTCCCCTCCTCACCCTTGGTGACTACTTTCTACTCCCGGTTTCTATATATTGGACTTTTTAAGACTCCACGTATAAACGAGATCACGTCATATTTTTCTTTCTGTGCCTGCTTTATCTCGCTCAGCGCCCTGCCCTCCAGCTTCATCCACATGTTGTCACGCATGGCAGTGCCCCCTGCGGTAAGGCACAGTGATACCCCTCTGTGTGTTCCACGGTTTCCGTACCCATTCATCCCTCAGTGGACACTTGGAATTGTGAATTGTGCTGCAATAAACATTCTAGTGTAGGTGTCTTTTTGATAAAATGACTTCTTTTCCTTTGGGTAAACATCTGGTAGTGGGATTATTTTTGCTGTTCCTGTGATTGCCATTTAGGTCTTCTTCATAAAATTTGCCTAGGCTGATATCTAGAAGAGTTTTTCCAACATTTTCTTCTAGAATTCTTATAGTTTTATGCCCTAGGTTTAAGTCTGTTATCCATCGTGAGTCGATTTTTGTGAGTGATGAGAGATTTGGATCCTGTTTTATTATTTTGCATGTGTCTATCCAATTTTCCTAGCGCCATTTAGTAAATAGGGATTTTTTTTTTCCCCAGTGTATATTGTTGTCTGCTTTGTCTAAGATTACCTGGCTGTATGTGGATGGTTTTATATCTGGGTTTTCTGTTCTGTTCTGTTGGTCTATGTCTCTATTTTTGTGCTGATACCATGCCATTTTGGTTCCTAGAACCTTATAGTATAGTTTGAAGTCTAGTAATGTGATGCCTCCCAATTCGTTCTTTTTGTTTAAGATTTCTTTGGCTATTCAGGCTCTTTTCTGGTTCCACACGAAGCGTAGAACTATTTTTTCTAGATCTGTGAAATGTGACGTTGGTATTTTGATGGGGCTTGCATTGAATCTGTAAATCACTTTAGGTAGTATGGACATTTTAACAATGTTGATTCTACTGATCCATGAGCATATAAATTTTTCCACTTGTTTGTATTATCTGTGATTTCTTTCCTCAGTGTTTCATAGTTCTCTTCATAGAGCTCTTTTACCTCCTTGGTTATGTATATTCCTAGGTATTTTATTTTCTCTGTAGCAATTGAGAATGATATTGAGTCATTGATTTGACTCTCAGCTTGACTGTTATTGATGTATAGTAATGCTACTGATTTTTGTACATTGATTTTATAACCTGAGACTTTGCTGAGTTTATTTATCAATTCTAGGAGTCTCTTGGTGGAGTCTTTGGGGTTTTCTAGATATAAGATCATAGCATCAGCAAAAATCGATAGTTTGACCTCCTCTCCCCAGATTTAGATACCCTTAATTTCTTTCTTTTGTGTGATTGCTCTGGCTAAGACTTATAGCACTACATTGAATAGAAGTAGTGACAGTGGACATCCTTGTTTTGTTCCGGTTCTTAGTGGGAATGCTTCAACTTTTCACCATTCAGTCTAATGCTGGCTTTCGGTTTGTCATATATAGCTTTTATAATTTTGAGATATGTTCCTTCTATGCCTGGTTTTTTGAGGGTTTTTATCATGAAAGGGTACCAAATTTTGTTGAATGCTTTTTCTGCATCTATTGAGATGATCATATGATCTTTGTTTTTGCTTCTGTGTATGTGGTGACTCACACGTATTGATTTATATATGTTGAACCATCCTTGCATTCCTGGGATGAAGCCCACTTGGTCATGGTGGATTATTTTTTTGATATGCTATTGAATTTGGTTTGCTAGTATTTTATTGATGATTTTTGCATCTATATTCATAAGGGATATTGCTGTGTAGTTTTCTTTTTTTGTTGTCTCCTTTCCTGGCTTTGGTATCAAGGTCATGCTGGCTTCGTAGAATGAGTTGGGGAGGAGTCCCTCTTTGTTGATGTTATGGAATAATTTTTGCAGAATGTGTAACAACTCTTCTTTGTAGGTCTGGTAAAATTTGGCTATGAATCCATCTGATCTGGGGCTTTTTGTTGTTGTTGTTGAAAGATTTTTTTTATTGCTGCTTCAATCTCGTTACACATTATCGATCTGTTCAGGAGTTCTATTTCTTCCTGATTAAATCTTGGGAGGTTGTGTGTTTCCAGAAATTTGTCCATTTCCTCTACATTTTTGAGTTTATGTGCATAAACATTTTCATAGTATTCACATATGATATTGTGTATTTCTGTGGTATCAGTTGTAATATCTCCTTTTTCATTTCTGATAGAGCTTATTTGAGTCCTTTATCTTCTATTCCTGGTTAACCTACCAAGAGGTCTATCAATTGTGTTTATCTTTTCAAAGAACCAACTTTTTGTTTCTTTGATCCTCTGGATAATTTTCTTGTTTTTGATGTCATTAAGTTCTGCTCTGACCTTAGTTATTTCTTTTTTCTGCTGGCTTTGAGTTTGGTTTCCAATAAGAAGACATAACAATCCTAAATATTTATGCACAAAACACTGGAGTGCCCAGATTCATAAAGCAAACCCTACTAGATCTAAACAAAGAAATAAAAGCAACATTGTAATTGCCAAGGACTTCAATACCCCACTGATAGAGTTGGACAGATCGTCCAAGCAGAAAATAATGAAAGAAACACTTGAATGGGATGCTAGAACAAATGGGCCTAACAGACAATTACAGAACATTCTACCCAAAAACTACTAAATATGCATTCTTCTCATCAGTACGTGGAACATTGTCAAAGACTGATCATATTTTAGGTCAGAAAACATACATAGCTCAACAAATTAAAAGCAACCCAGATCTTAGTTGAAAATGCCGAAATTTAGAGAAAAGTAGCTCAAGCCTCTTACCCTGTATCCGTGGGAGTTGCAATGTGCTTCTCCAGATTTCTGAGCATTCCCAAGTCACTTCTGGCTCTGGCTGTCTGCCTTTGCTGGATTTTTTGTTCTCATGAGCTTCTTACCTCCCACGCTGGTTTTGTCCCCATTCTTCACAGACCCAGATAGGACATTAATCTCTTTTCCCTTATTTCCAACAAAAACTCACACAAAGCACTTGTGTGTGGTGGTGGGCTCTGTCAGGTGTTTCATAAGTGGGAGGAATTCACGTTACAGCAAAGCAAACAACGAGTTCAAAGTGAGGATGGGATGTGCCTGTTCTTTTGGTGACTCCACAATGGTAAGTTTCCTCGGCCACTTTTCTCCCGTGTCCTAGTCTCTGTCCCCCACCATGGTGCCCTGTCCCCTGCTCAGTCCCTTAGGCGTTTGCCTCCTTACTCCTAGGATAGGTTAGATTATTGCTGACAAATATGCCAGTTCTCCTCTCTGTAGGGAGGTGCCTCCCACTGCAAGAGGTTGGAACATCCCTAAGTCTTCTGAACTCAGGCATGGCTGTAGGACATGCTTTGGCCAATGACATGTGGGTCACATCTTGGCAAAAGCTTGCAAATTCAGGGCAGCGTTCATCAACTCCTTCTCCTCCCCCTGGCGACTGTCAGTTTGCAGAGAGCAGCAGCTCTGAGCATCTAGGTCCAGACTGCAGACGGCAGGGTGATTATGTGCTAAGTGCTCTGATTAATTTCAGTTACAGGTCTGGATGTTCTTTTGGATTTTCTTGTATGATCATGTCATCTGTGACTAAAGACAAATTTTCCTTCCATTTTAATTCCTTTATCTTCTTGCTTTAGTAACTCCTTAGAAGCTCCAGGGCAGTGTTGAATACAGCGATGGTGGCAGCAACTCTAATGTATTTCCAGTCTCGGGGGAGAGATCATTGAGTGCGTGTCTGCTTTAGGCTTTTTGTAGATTTATTCATCAGATTAAGGAAGTTCTCTTCTATTCTTAGTTTTCTAAATATTTTTTGACATAAAGAGACAATGAATTTTACCAAATGCCTTTTCTGCATATATTGAAATGATCCTATTATTTTTCTCCTTTAATCTATTAAAGTTGTCAGTTAAAATGACAGATTTTTGAATGTCAAATCAACCATGCATTTCTGGAATAAAAAGGTATTCTTTTTATGTTATTGGATTTGAATATTTTGCTATATTTTATTGAAGATTTTTGCATCTGTCTTCATACAGCGATTGACCTGTAAATTGTCTTCCTTGTCATGTCCTTCTCATTTTTTCTATCCCATTTTTCCTGGCTCGTAATACAAGTTGAATTCTTTGGAACTGGGCGTGGAATTTTCTTTCTGTGAATCCTATATGTCTTTGGGGTCAGTTTCGGTGAATTACATTTTTCTGGAAATTTGTCCATTTCTAATTTTTAAATTTATTGTTGTAACTTCTCCAAATACCCTTTTATATTTTGTTAGTGTTTGTAGGATCTTTTGTGATGTCCCCTTTTTATTCCTGATATTGATCTTGTGCCTCTCTCTCTTTTTTAAATCAGTTTTCTTTGGGGCTGGGGGTGTATCGGTATGTTTTGCTGCATAATGTCAACAGGGGAAAAAAAGCCAAACTCTGTAAAATGATTTTAAAGAGATTTACTCTGAGCCAGATTCGAGGACTGTGACCCGGAGCCACGCCCAAGAGGCCTTGAGCAAGTGGACTCGGTGTGGCTGGGTTACAGTTTGGTTTTATACATTTCAGGGAGACAGGGGTTACAGTAAAGTCATAAATCCATACGTGGGAGGCATACATTGGTTTGGCCTGAAAAGGTGGGCTATCTCAAAGCGGGGACTTACAGGTTGTAGGTGGGTTTAAAGATTCTGTGACTTGTAATTGGTTAAAGACATGAAGCTTTGTCTAAAGGCTTGGAATGTTTCAACATGAGGAGCTGTTTATCAGAGATAAGCTGCGGGACATAGATTTGTTGTGTAAATTGAGGACCTGCAGGTGTGTCTTGCATCCCTTAGCCCTGCTAATGGGTCACAAAGGATGTCCCCAAGAAGGGAGGGGCGGCAGGATGAGGCATGTCCGACCTCCCTCCTCCTGGCAGGCAGTTTAGTTTTAGGATATCCCTTTGGCCAAGAGGGGGTCCATTCAGTCAGCCGGTGGGGGGGTTAGCCTTAAAATTTTATTTTAGTTCACAATAATAAGTTACCCTAAAACTTAGTGGCTTAAAACACTAAGCATGTATTGCCTTTCACAGTCTCTGTGGTTGGAATAAATGCTAGAAATGGATTAGCGGAGCAGTTCTAGCTCGGGCTCTCCCATGGGGTTACAGTCCAGCTGTCGTCTGGGGCCACAGTCAGGTGAGGGCTTAGCCGGAGCCCAGGGGTCTGCCCCCAGAGTAGCTAGCTCCTCACGCCTGGCGAGCTGCTGCAGTGTTGGCGGCTCCCGTGGGGCTGCCTTCTTCACCACGCGAACCTCGCCGTAGGGTGGCCTGCGCATCCTCCCAGCAGGGCAGGGGGCTCCTCCCAGAGTGAGGGATTCAAGAGGGAGGAGAGAGGAAGACACAATGTGTTTCATGTTGAGTCTTGAAGTCAAACGTCATCAATTCCACTTACTTGACTCATGAGAAGACAGTCACTAGGTACAGCGCACACTCAGCGGGAGTGGAATTAGCCTCCACCTTTGGGAGGGTTATTTAAAGATGTGTGGACACATTTTAATCCCACCATAAAGAAATATCACTCGTGTTATTTCTTCCAAAGAACCACTGTTCAGCTTTGTTGCATCTGTGGCTGATTTGCCCTCTAGTATTTCCATTTTTACATTTTCCTTGGTTTACGTTGCTGTTCTTTTCTGAATGTCTTGAGCCGGCTACAGGTCTTTCTTCTTTTATAATATATACACTTAAGGCTGTCAATTTCCCTCTAGGAATGATTTTAGCTGCATCCCACAAATTTTGATGTCATAATTTTATCATAACCCAGTTCAAAATATTTCCTAAGCATCATAATTGGGTTACTCAGAAGTTTGTTGCTTAATTTCCAAACAGTTGGAAGTTTTCTAGTTATTTTTCTGTGATGAGAGAATATATTTAGTATAATTGCAATTACTTGTGAGTTGTTGAGACTTGTTTTACAGCCTAACGTTGCGTCAATTTGGTGTATTTTCTTTACGCAATTCAAATGAATGCAAGTTCCGTAGTTTTGGGGATGCGTTGTTTAATAGATACAAATACGGCGAAGTTAATTGTGCTGCCCCAATCTTAGACATCTAGGTTTTCCAGACATCATAATTAAAAATAGAAAATGCTCAACTGAATCTGAATTTCAGATAAACAAAAAATTATATTTTAGTGTAAGTATGTCCATTGTACTATAAAATCTCCCACTTTAGTAAGGTCTTTTTGCCTTAAGATCTCCTTTGGCTGACACGCACCCACACCACCATGGACAAAAGGAGCAAGGATGGTAAAGCCCGCGTGTCCCGTCTCAGCTGTCTGTGCTTGTACGAGAAACCACGTTGCTGCCTCAGTCTGTCTGCACCGCTGCAACAGAACACCTGAGCCTGGGTGACTCGTAAACCACAGAGATGTATCTCTCACAGTTCTGGGGGCGGGGAGCGTCATGGTCAGGGCACCGGCAGGATCAGGTCCGCGGTGCCTCCACGGCTGCGTCCTCCCGCAGTGGACGGCCGAAGGACAGAAAGGCCTCGCTAGTTCCCGCAGCCCTTCTATAAGGGAATGCGCATGTTTACAAGGCTGGGGTCCTCCTGACTTAACTACTCCCAAAAGGCCCCAGCTCTTAATGCCATTACCTTGGGGATGACATTTCAACATATGCGTTTTGCAGGGAGCACAGATATTCATACCGCAGCACGCACCAGTCCGGGGGTCACGAGTCTGCGCGGGTGCAGTCGCGGCGGCTCCTCTCGGCTTCGTTCAGGAGACTTCGGCTGACTGGGGAAGGGTGGATGGCTTGACCGGGGTCATTTTTCTGGAGAAGCAGTTCTGGCTGTCACCTCCTCCGTGTGGCCTCTCCTACGGCCAGCGTGGGTCGCTCACAGAACGGTGGTAGGGAGGTTGGACATCTCACACAGGGTCTGGCTTCCAAGAAGAGAAATGGAAACAACAAGACTCACTTATCTGTTGTTAAGAGCACATATGTTAATAATTGTTATGTGTTCCCGATGGATGAACCCTGTACCACTGAAAGATTCCTTATCTGTCTCTAATAACAATTTTCATCCTATAGTCTTTTATGTCTAATATTCATAGAGCTACTCTAGCTCTCTGTGGGTTACTATTTGCATGGTGTATATTTTTCCCTCCTTTTGCTTTCAACTTATTGTGTCTTTGAATTTAAAGTGTGTTTGTTCTAGAGAGCATATAGCTGAATCGTGGCTTTAAAAAATCCATTCTGCCAATTTCTGCCTTTGATTGGAGGATTTAATTCATTTACATTTAGTATGTTTGCTGAAAATGTAGAATTTCCATCTGCATTTTGCTATTTGTTTCTGACATGTCTTGCATCTTTTTGTTTCCCTATTCCTCCATTATTTCTGCCTTGTTTGGTGTTAAATAGATAATTTCTACTGCAGCATTGTAATTCCCCGCTGTTTGTTTTACTTTTCGGGTACAGACCACACCCCTCTCCAGGCGGCTGGTTTGCATCTCAGAGCAGAGGGTCTGGCGATTTCAACGGCAGGGCTCCAACCTGCTGGGTGTTTCCGAGATGTGCTTTCTTGTGGAATCACGGCAGTTCCGAGTCTTACACTGGGGAGCAATGTAAGAATTCAAACTCTCCCCGCTTTCCTCTCCAAGCCCGGGGAGAAGCACATTCTCAGACCAAAAATGAGAAGGGCTTGATTCAATCACTGAATAAATTAGGGGAGAACTTGGACAAAACCCAGATCTTCTGACCTCCCTGAAGACACGTCCAGTGCGTGATTCTTGCCTCTGCACCAGGATCCTTCCAGAACTGTGGTTCTGTTTCAGTCTCGTGCCTCAGGGCGGGGCCGGACTTCCGGCCCTCAGACCCTGCCTCTCCCCTTTCTCTGCTGCACGCGCAGGGCTGAGCCCGTGGGAAGAACGGCGGGAGTCTGGAGGGCCCGGTGAAGCAGGAACAGGGCGTGTCGCCTGTGACCCTTCTGCTTCAGGTGGAAGCCGGGCCCCACCAGCCTGGCTGGCCTGGGCTCCTGTGACACCTTCTCCCACCCGCGTCCCTCCACTGTCTGGGGTGGCGATTTCCAGCGGCTGCTTTCCTACACGCTGCTGGTCTTTCAGCATTTCCGTTCATCGAATGACACCAGTTCTCTGCAGCCGACTTATTCCATCGTGCCCTGGCGCAGCTCTGACACTCGGTCAAGTGTCTGGAAAAGCAGGCAAACAAAATTGTAATGTGGCACACACACACTGTCACTCGGACACACACACACACACACACACACACACGTTTTGTCCACAGATTCAGGCTTGCAGACGCCCCGAAGCCCTCCATGCACGAACCTCAGATTATAAGCTGTGGCTCCCTTGTTGGCAGGATGTGAGTTTTAAATTGCATTTTCCACGGTGGTAACGTACGTTGCTGAGTCAGCCACACTCTCTCATGCTGTTCCCTGTTCCCACCGAACGCTCAGACTTCCGCTCCGACTGTCCCCACCCCAGGGAGCAGCCTGTGGTCCTGGAGCCGGATTCTTCCCATTCCGTCTGGGAACCAGAGGCACGGCCTTGGCAGACGAGGCTCCCCTGTCAAGCATTTGGGCTGGAACGCTGGAATGTTGCCAGATAGTGTTTTCCCTGAATGCTGCCAGCAAAACACCCCTGAAAAGGGACACATTCCAAGGTCAGTCTCCATCTTTTGGGGCACAACAATAGCACTCGAGTCACGAGATGCTCCTGACAAACCTGAAAAGACAGCTTTCTGCTCAGTGCGGAGGTACGTGTGCACCTTGCTGTAAGACACAGATTCTCTCTGGGGTCTAAGTAATCCCTGTCGCCCGCTCTTGTCCTTGTCTGAGGTGTTAAGAGCACCTGTGGCTGGAGCAGTGACCTTCTGTCCAGCTTGGTAGCTTGCCCAGAGCTTATCTATGAGGCCGTCTTCTGAAAGCACCAGACTGGAGTAGTTGGCGTCCTCCTCTCTTGCAAGTTCAGTTCCTGGCAGCCATTCCACCGCCGCAGCTCCGGGGAGAGGGGAGGGCAAATGCCCAGCAGAAGTGTTTGGTGTGGCGGCCGCGTCCACGAGGCAGGAAGAGGGAGCGGACAGCCCACTCCTCGGACCCAAGAGAGCTGCGGTAGCAGGAGGCAGAGGCAGGGGGGCAAGGAGGGAACAGGTATGTCCTGACTCTCGGTCTCCCCCCGCTGAAGCGAGAAGATTCCATTTCCTCCCCCAAGGACTTTCTCGGCTCTGGGTGGGGGGCAAGGACAGCTCCAGTGTCTCCCGGGTCCCCCTGGAAGATCACGGAAATTGGCTGATGGCGTCGGCTGGGAAGTTTGGGGTTGGGAGGACGGTGGTGAGGGGTGCTGTAGCCGTGGGCCGCATGGCCGACCAGCCCGGCCAAACACTGGCCCCACAGCTGGACCCCAGGGACGTGCAGCCCCAGAGAGGGGTGAGCTGGACGGGGCCAAGAGGACAGGCTTCCGCCCCTGGTGCCAGCCGGGCCCTGTCAACCAGAAGCCTCACAGAGACGAGAGAGCTGCGAGGGTCTGAGTCTTTCCCATCCCCTGAGGTCACGCAGTCCACCTCCCATGCGACCAGCCGCCATCACGGAGATCAGCAAGATGGAACGGAATATAAAATACAGGGAATGGATCCAAAAGACACTGAAGTCTCTAAAAGACTGTTTTAAGTTATTAGATTGGATTGAGTTTCCTTAGATCAATTGTGGAAAATGAAAAAGCCGTGCTTTCTTTGCAAATCTGGGGTTGCCTATAAATCTGCAACCCTGATCCGAGCTGATACGCAAAGCCGACACTGAGCTACCAGAGGAAGGCCACGGAGTGGGTTTGTTCTGAGCTGAGCTGTCCCCATGTCCTTCCCAGGGGAGCTGGCACGTCCACCCCCAGGAGCTGCTGGTCCAGGGTCAGGCACAGCCCCGCATTTCCCTGCCTGGCCTCACCCCCTGATGTTGGTGAGCACGGATTCTCCTTGGTAGGATGGTTTAGAAGTGGGATTCTGTCACCAGGATGGGCCCTTCCAGAAACGAGTCAAACATCTGCAATGTTTGCTTCACGCGGTTGTGAGTGAGTGTGACACCCATGCCAGGCTGGGCTGGAGTGGAGTCTGCGATGAGCCGTGTCTGCCGCTATAAAAGGCAGACTGGCCTTTCTCGGGGTCACTGATCTCAACAGGGGGCTTGGGTGGCTCACCCGGCTCAGCCCCTGCTGGGCTCGAGGAGCGGAGCAACCCGGAGTCAGACTCGCCATCGACGGGCTGACAGGCTTTCTTGCCATTCCTCACTGCACCCTGTTCGTCTGTGGGACCTTCAGCATAAGAGAGGCAGAGACACCTCCGTAGATGGAAACCCAGCGGAAGTCCTTAGTTCCGTCTCCCAGCCCGTCCCTCCTGGAGACAAAGATTTCACATGGGCACAGAATGAGGACGGTGGCCCTCAGAATGCCATCGCTGTGCTCCTCAGAGCCTGGGGATGGTGGCTGAGCTAGGCCTCGGTGACAGCAGCTACTGCCTCTTGCCCACGCGCACGTGCCAGACGTGAGGCTCGGGGCCTACGGACCCACCCTGCATTCCTCACCGCGATGTGTGCAAAGCAGTGAGCATCCTAGTCCCACCTACAGCTGGGAAAGGGAGGCTGAAAGAGGTCAAAGAGCGTGTCCAAGGTCACACCGCTGAGAAAGGGCAGGGTCCAGATGTGGAGGTGGGTCTGGGCGACGCACCGGCTGTGATGGGGCAGCCGACGAGTGCGAAGAGAACAGCATGCACTCTGCCCACCCAGTGCCTGAGCCAGGCCTATCTCGGGGACAAGTTAGGTTAACAGGTGACTTTTCCCCTTGGCCAGACCCTTGTTTAGGGATGTAACTGTTCCCCGAGGGAATAGCAGACATCCCAGGTGTTACACATTGAACTGTGACCCTCCCAAATACTGCAGTCCTAACCCCCAGCACCTGCGGAGTGACCGTGCTTGCAAACAACGTCCTTGCAGATGATCATTGAAGACGGGGGCATGAGGGTGGGCCCTAATCCGGCACGGCTGCGTCCTTATCCAAGGGGAATCTGGACACAGGGACAGGGACAAACAGGAGACACACGCAGGAAGAACAAACGCCGGCGGATCTACAAGCCAGACGTTGCCAAGCATGCAGCCAGGAGTTAGGGTGAGGCCTGGAACAGACCCTTGCTGATGGTCTCGGAAGGAAACAACCTGCTGACACCGTGATTTCGGACTTCTGGCCTCCAGGACGGCAAGACAGTAAATACCTGTTGTTTAAGCCAGGTTGTGGCAGCCCTGGAAAATCAACCCCGCACAGCTGCTGGGATGCGTGTCCTCCCCTCAGCCCTCCAGCCGGGTCTGGCTGAGAGACCTGGAAGCCCTGGTGCCAACACCTGACTTGGGGGGACCTGGTGCCGCTGCGTGGTGCTGAGGGAGGCCAGGAGGACGTGGACTGGATTCCTGCTCTGTGAAGAAGTCACAGTGTAGATAACTCATCTTCCAAACAGCAAGGTCCTGTCTTGAAGTGCAACCCCACCCCGACCCAGCTACAAAAAGCCGGATCAGCATCCAGTTGCCCCTCCAGCCTGCCGCGGGAGCGGACGGTGTCTGTACCCTGTGGTGTCCAGTGACAATCAGCATCGGAAGATCAGGGTTAGAACAGGCCATTCATTCTCCCCACTCATCGCCGGTGTCGGGGGGGGATTGGGATTTCTAATCCCCATGCTCTAGTGAATGCATATTGAACTGTTTTGACAGCTTGGAAATTTTGTTGCAGATTCTTGATGAGTTTCCATGTCAGGATCAATTTGCAGCCTTGTTTGTTTAGCTGATTAGGTCCCATCCAATTTTTTTGAGCGAGGATTTCAGAGGATCTGACATCTTCCCTCCACACCATGGCAGGGTGGAAGAGGGAACGTTCCCAGCAAGGCTGGGCTTGAGGTCTGATCCAAAACTATGGAACCTACTGTAAATCCTTTTACTTTTTTTCATTATTATTTCAGCATATTATGGGGGTACGTATATTGCCCTTGCCCCCCCAAGTCAGAGCTTCAAGCATGTCCATCCCCCAGACGGTGCACATCGCACTCATTATGTGTGTATATACCCATCCCCCATCCCCCCTCCCATCTGCCAGACGCCCGATAAATGTTATTCCTATATGTGCACTTAGGTGTTGATCAGTTAATACCAATTTGATGGTGAGCACATGTGGTGCTTGTTTTTCCATTCTTGGGATACTTCACTTAGTAGACGGCGTTCCAGCTCTATCCAGGTATAAGAGGGGTGCTATATCACCATTGTTTCTTAAAGCTGAGTAGAACTCCATGGTATACATATACCACATTTTATTAATCCACTCATGTATTCATGGGCACTTGGGTTGTTTACACATCATTGCAATTGTGAATTGTGCTGCTATAAACATTCGGGTGTGGGTGTCTTTCTTATACAGTATCATTTGCTCTTTTGGGTAGATGCCCAGTAATGGGATTGCTGGATCGAATGGCACTTCTACTTGTATCTCTTTGAGGTATCTCCATATTACTTTCCACAGAGGTTGCACTAGTTTGCAGTCCCACCAGCAGTGTGTGAGTGTTCCTATCTCTCTGTATCCAAGCCAACATTTATTGTTTTGGGACTTTTTGATAAAGGCTATTCTCACTGGAGATAAGTGATATCTCATTGTGGTTTTGATTTGCATTTCCCTGATGATTAGAGATATTGAGCATTTTTTCATGTTTTTTGGCCATTATTCTGTCTTCTTTTGAAAAGTTTCTGTTCATGTCCTTTGCCCACTTTTTGATAAGGTTGTTTGATTTTTTTTCTTGTTGATTTTCCTGAGTTCTAAGTAGATTCTAGTTATCAGCCCTTTGTCAGATGTGTAGCATGCAAAAATTTTCTCCCATTCTGTAGGTTGTTTGTTTGCTCTCGTGACAGCTTCTTTGGTTGTGCAGAACTTGTTAATTTGATCAGGTCCCATTTATTTATTTTTGTTGTTGCTGTGATTGCCTTTGGGTTCTTCATAAATTCTTTGCCTAGGTCAATGTCTAGAAGAGTATTTTCAACATTTTTCTCTAGAATTCTTATAGTTTCACTCCTTAGGTTTAAGTTTGTTACCCACCGTGAGTTGATTTTTGTGAGAGGTGAAAGTGCGGATCCTGGTTCAGTCTTCTACATGTGGCTATCCAGTTTTCCCAGCACCATTTATTGGAAAGGATTCTTTTCCCCAGTGTATGTTTTTGTCTGCTTTGTCAAAGATTAGACAGAACTGAGAACCCAAATCCTTTTACTTTTGCTTGAGGAACAAACAATAAACTCTCTACTAACAAAAAAAAATTATACACATCAATATTGACCATAATGAGACCTCTCGAAAAATGTAGCCTTTGCCCAGAGATTGTTTGAAAAGTGAGCAAGAACATATGTGAAACTTCTAGTCTGCATGTAGGGAAAGGTCGAAGTCTAGAGGACGAGAACTCGGCCACGGTGACCTCCCTCTTTCTGTGGACTTCCCAGCCCAGCCCCCTCCCTGTCTGAAGGATCCCGGGCCAGTGCCTCACACTTCCAAAATCTGTGTGTGTTGTACGTACAGCACATCTCAGTCAGACCAGCCACGGCTCAAGTGCTCCCCCGGCCTCCAGGGCAGGAAGCTGCAGGGCTGAGCGCGGATGCCCCCCAAAGCTCTGCTCTCTGTTCCTTCAACCTGGAGTGTCCTGAGACCCAGAGAATCCTGGAGGTCCCTGTCCAAACAGCAGGTCTCTCTCCCAGGCCTGCCAGGGCACGTGTGCACTCCTTAGTGTGGAGGCTGCTGCGGGGGGCACGGTGGAAGCTCGGGTGTGTGGGCTGCGTCTGTGCAGCGAGCACTCCAGGACCCTACGGCGTGGAGCAGAGCTGGGGGTGCAAGGAGAAGGGTGGTGGGTGAAACATCCATGTTTCAAGGTGGAGCTCAAAGGAGTTCAGCAGCTCCGATCTGAGCCTGGTCTCCAGGTACACTGGAAGGTCTGTTAGTCAGGGTCGGGGCTGGAATGTGCCCTACTGAGTACTGTGTTGATGGGCGTGTAAGTTCCATGTTCAGGCACAGGGTGTGTGGCTCTCCGTCCGTGCTCGTGCTCTGGGGTTCACCTAAGCCAGGGGTGGACTGCTCCTGGCTCCTGAGGACAAACTGCCCCCGTCATGACCCCAGCCTGCCCCACACCCAGACATATGGTAGAAATCTAGTGACTTCCATGCACAACCAGGTAGGGCCACTGTGCCCCAGGACTGTGCGTGGCCTTCCTGAGTAGACCTCAGAGATGGTGCTGGCCTGTGCGCTCCAGGGCCTGGCTCTGCTCAGTTTTCCAACTTAGTCTGGGCTCCTGCAGGGCCGGCCGTCGCGCCCCCCTTGGCGGTAAGTGTGCAGATCCATCGGCTAATTAGGGGCTGCCACCTGCCAAACAGCAGCGACACACGCCCTCACCACCGTCTCCACCTCACGGCCCTCGTGTCTGGGGTGACAAGGACACACCTCGACTCACAAGTGTGCTGGAGCCGGGGAAGCCGTGGCCAAGGCAGGAAGCGTTGCTCCGGCGGTAGCCCTCCCCCACTGTGTTTGGTTAGGTGCCTGGTCGGCACCCTCTGTGGTATCGGGCCTGGGGACTGAGAGATGAATGGGACACCCCCAGCGCTTAGCCTATTGGGGTTCACATGTCTAATAATTACTGCCCACTGTAACGAGTGCTTCGATAAAGGCTCATTCAAAATGCAGAGGCAACTGGAGAAAGGGGTAACATACTAAGGATAAAGTTTAAAAATGTAAATTTTACTTATGATAATGGATATTAGTGAGAATTCTCTTGGGTACTAGAAATAGCAACCTCGGGCCTGCTTAAGCCCAGGGGTGACTGTGCTGCTAGGAACACAGCAGGATGATGCAAATCGAGAGTCATGAATCACAGGCGAGGACGGGACGGGCTTCGCGGACAGACCAGAGCCGCGCGGAGGCCCGGCGGCTCCTTCCTGCATGGCCGCTTCATGCCCCTGTCCCGCTGTGGCCAGCTCCCTTTGCTTCTCCGCCCACATGAAGGAAGCTGTTCACCCAGACACGAGAGCAGCCGGGCTGACGTATTTCTTAACTCAAATTTGAGATTCGTCAGAAAGGACGTTGACGCAGCTCAGATCAGGGGCAGCTGGGGTGTGCAGTGGGAGGAGGGGCCACGCGGTCACACAGAACCCTTCTCCGTAAACATCAATGGTGGGAGTAAAATCCTGCCCCTGCGTAGGAGGCCTGTTTCCAGAAAGAGAACAGAGGTGGTGGGTGAGCAACAGATGTTCACATTCCACCCCGTGACCCACCGACACGTGCACGCACATGCGTGTTCACGTGTGTGCATGTGCACACAGATCTTTTTCTCACACCGAGGCTCTGCTCAGTGTGATTCCCCGCAGTCCTTCTGCCCAGTGAAAACCTAAGGTCACATCTGCAAGACATCCCAACATGCAGTCACCGAGCCCCCCGCTGTCCCGGTCACAGTCTTTAAGGTTCCCTGGGAGAATGAAGGGGCCAGACGCAGAGCTCCGCCATCCCAGACCCCGGGGCCTCTCCTGCTTGCCACAGCCCCAGCGTCTGGTCAGGACGCCACGCGTGGCTTTAGGTTGAACTCTCGCCTCCTAGAGGGGATTCAGTGGCAAATTCGACACCTGCAGTTTTGCAGGAGATGTGATTATTGGCCCTCAGCTGACTCGGATTTCTGTGGGCTTCCATAAAGGGCCTTGGTCAACAGAACTGGGGCCTTTCTGTGCTACTCTCCATCAAATTTTAGGATGGCTGTGTAGGACCAGAGCTTGCCTCTCTCATTGTATACTGCAAAGGCCACAGGAATCACTAAAATACGCTAAAATCCTGCGATATGACTACCGAGTCAAGTCTCAAGAGATGTCAGGCAGCAGTTCTGCTAACGACGTCACTACTGCAAGGCAAGCATTGCCGTCTTTCTGGACAAGGGTGGGAAGAGGAGCGAGTCCTTCCTTCTCACCACGCTCATTTTCTCCGACGTTCCGGTAATTGAAAATCCCCACTCCTAGCAGGAACCTCTTCATTAGTTGAGTTTCGTTTGGTCAATGATAACAGAAATGGACCACGGATAAGTTAACTTACAAAGGACATCGACTGCTGCGGGTAATTAGCTACTGACCTGGAGTCCAAGAGAGCTGAACAGCCACGCCCAGAGGTGGCAGGGGCAGGGTGGCCCCGGGGATCGTGGCTGGGGGCTTGGAGGGCTCCGACGTGTCAGGTCACAGCGTTCCAGGGCTGGTCTCTCAGTTCGAGATTCAGATTCGCGGTAGAGTAATGGCTTAGCTTGAGCCAGGGGCCTGCCTGGTGGCCCAGGAAGCAGCATCGGGTTTTACGGACGTAGCTGAGGGTCCTCCCTGGGTGTCAGGCACAGCCTGGGGGACAGGCACGTGTTGAGCCAGGCAGTCGCCCCGAGAGGTCCATGTGGGCTTGAGTCAGATGAGCTTCTCGTGGCTGTTGGCTTTGTTCTTCCTCATAAATATTTACAAGTCATTGCTTGGCTTTTTTCTTCCCTTTTATAACTATGTTGTTTATAAAGAATACGGATACAATTCACTCTATCCATAAATGGATTTCCAAGGTCACTTCAAGTTTCCCTTAAACTTCAACTTCTCCACTCACATGTTTGATTGCTCTGTCGGCCCACGGGGCATTTCTGAGTGATTTTTACAGCAAAGGAACCTGAGTGCTGTGGGATGTGGCCATGTGCTTGTCTGTTACGTCATTCTTCGCCTCCTCGTGTCTGCAAAGTTAGTGTGTTTGGAGTTGGTTCATCCCCCTTGAAAAGCTCCACGAAACTCCCATTATCGTCTGGAATTGATGTTGTAAAAGGAAAGGCTGAGCTAGCCGATTTTCCTTCTGCAGGAAATGTATTTTTTCTGCCTGGGTACCAGTGTGATGTTTTTTATTATCTTTGAAGTTAATTTTTTTTTTTCCAGCTAAGAGAGAACTAAGAGTTGGAACAAGCCTCAGCCTTCCCTTCCAGAGACCCGTCGAAAGTACCCAGACGAGTGCTAAAGAGACACCCCAAAAACTAAAACTCCAAACACAAATAGCTTTCGGAAAGCACCGCATGCCCGGGAGTCCCGTCTGATGGCCCCACTCCCCAGGGGGCCGTGCGTGTAGACGTGTGTGCGCGTCCCAGGGGGCCGTGCGTGTAGAGGTGTGCGCGTCCCGGGGGGCCGTGCGTGTAGACGTGTGAGCATCCCGGGGGGCCATGTGTGTAGATGTGTGCACGTCCCAGGCGGGCTGTGCGTGTAGATGTGTGTGCATCCAGGGGGCCGTGCGTGTAGAGGTGTGCGCATCCTGGGGGGGCCGTGCGTGTAGACGTGTGAGCGTCCCGGGGGGCCGTGCGTGTAGACGTGTGAGCGTCCCGGGGGGCCGTGCGTGTAGAGGTGTGCGCGTCCCGGGGGGCCGTGCGTGTAGACGTGTGAGCGTCCCGGGGGGCCGTGCGTGTAGATGTGTGCACGTCCCAGGGGGGCTGTGCGTGTAGATGTGTGTGCATCCGGGGGGCTGTGCGTGTAGAGGTGTGCGCGTCCCAGGGGGGCCGTGCGTGTAGACATGTGCACGCGCATCGGAGGAAGAGGTGGGTGCGAGAGCCGTGTGGAGGTAGCTGGGAGGCGCCAGTAGAGTTCACCGAGAAAGACGGACACGGAAGCTGCGTGGAGATGAGGAGGAACCTCCAGGCAGTGCTGAAGGCCCCGTTGAGCTCGGAGGCCACACACCCGTGAGGGCTGATTCCTGCGGCTGCGCGGTTTTCTCCGGCAAGCTCAGGAGCCAAAGGTGCCGCACGGGGGACGCAGGCAGCTGGGCGGATACGGCCTGTGCCTCCTTCCTCTGGGCACTGCCACCTCGGGGGCTGCTTGCCCAGAGCTGGTTTCGGCGGCCACGGTGCCACCTTCTTGATGGGACTGGGCTGGCTTCTGTGACCTCCCTGGCTACGGTGACCTTGGCCCTTGTGGCTTTCACCTCCAGCCCCGCTCCTGGGTGGAGCAGACCTCAGGGACACAGCAGCATCCTGGGCCTGGCCGGACCTGTCATCTGCTCCAACACTCCCCAAATTCAGAGAAGACACCCCATTCCACTGAGACTTCACCTTGATCCTTTTACTCCACAGGCAGGAAAATTTTAAGACACCAAAGACAGACTGTTTTCAAATGCTCTTTCTGTCCCTTTACGTCTCACTCTGGACGGGCGAAGCGGCATTCGAGGCCACTCACCCCATTTTCACATCCTCAGCTCCTCGCTAGAGGTGGGACCCCACACACATCTGAGCCGCGCTGGCCAGGCCTGGGGTGGCCTTACACGCAGAGCGCCAGGGACAACTGGGCGGGCCCACAGTGCGCAGCCTGACTCTGCTCGGGGACACGCTCGTGCAGGGCTGCGTTCTCGCCCCTGCATCTCCTCCCTGGGGCAGGAACAGTGGCCGCGGTGGAATCGAGTCTTAGCCGCCTGACACCGCCATAGAGGGG
>RJWJ010015250.1:0-36522 GCA_004363605.1 Indri indri | reverse complement strand
GAAATAGTGTTGGGAGGTTTAAAAATCTGTGGACAATTTAGAAAGTATTAGCAATAGGTGTATAGGAAACAAAATCACTAAAAAACTGAGGCAATTTCTTACTCCAAAAAAAGCAAAAAGTTGTACAAGAAAGAAACATAACCAGGATATATTATCTAGCTGAGTAGTAAACAGTATCTATACCATCATCATAATGTAAACACTGGATATTAATTTACATTAAAAATTATATAACTTTTGAAAAGATGGAAGAGAGAGACGGAGAAGAGGTGAAGATATATAAGTGATAAATCCTCATCTACAAAAACAAGATATCAATAGATCATGTTTAAAAATATAAAACAATAAGTAGTAGTCTACACATATCATTCTGAAATATGAAGAATGTAATAGAATGAAAAAAAACGTAAAAAAATGGACATGTTACCTTTGAGGAGCAGTACCTAAAGATGGGGAGGGAAAAGTGAACAGCGAACTGCTAATTTTTGTTGTAAGTTTTAGATTTGACTTTTAAAACTATGTGCATAATTACTCTGAAAAAAATAAAATTTAATTGAAAAATAAAATCTACAAAGGTTCCCAACTTCTTAGCATAGTCGATCTAAACGACTTCAGTGTATTAATATGTAAAAGGGAAGGGCATGAACTGCAGATTGAGACAGATGTACCCCTTATTAGCTGTGTGACTTTCGTCAACCATCTTAACCCCTTTATCCTATTTTCCAAAACAGGATTTGTGACACCTTTGTTATAGGATTGTGTAAAATTAAAATAATATAGAGTTCTATACCTAACACAGAGCCCAGCATATAACTGAGGCCTGAAGAAAGTTAGCCATTGTTATCATTAGTCTGGTCATCAGGAATCTCCATCAGTTCACCCTTCTTTTCTAATCTCCATTGTTGTTTCCCGCTACAATCTGACTTGACTTTCCTTTTGCTTTAGCTACATCTCTTTTCTCCATACTTGTTACTAGCTTTGTTCAAACCTCTGTCTCCAACTGGAAAAATATCTCAAAGCTTTTCTCTAAAATTCGACATGCAACCTTTCCTTCGAAACTCACTTCTTCTCAGTATATGTCCCGGATGTCTAAATATGAGGAATTTAGGTTACATAGCAATTTGATCTGAAGCAAGTGAATAGCCTTACCTTGAAGTTGAGATTGCGTAGCAAAATCACTTCTAAAAATTTGGATTGTATGTTTATTTGGAGTAGTTTGGGAATGAGTGCTAATGATGATTGGATCTAAGCCCACCTAATCACCACTTGACACCACTTTCTTCCTAAAAGCCACCACTGTATAACTCCACCTGATTCCTTTATTCAGAATTCTCTTGATCCTCCAGTATGCACCATCATATATGATTTTGGGCACCTAGTAAAAGGTTGCTTTTCTCAGGCGATCTCATTCTTTATCTTCCAAATCAACTACGATGGTACTTCAAGGTGGGTACAACTTTCCATTTGTTTTGCACATTCCCATGACATCTGATGCATACCCTACTCAAGAAATCCTTGATGACTGTGTTATTTTGTTTCTACTGACACATTGAGTGAGATAGCTCACCACATAGCTGAGAAAAAATAGAAATTTAGGCAGCTCCTTGGAAGCAATCTATTGTCAAGAACCCATGGGAATATACAATGGGCCCCTTCAAACCAGAAAATATGGCTGGAAGAGTAGGAAGGAAAGAACGAAAGCAGGTATCTGGGGACAGCAGGGATTTGATTGTAGACATCGCATAAATGGGAGGGAGACTGTCTTATATAATCAGCAAAATGGTTATAGCTCTCCTTCAAGTGAGCCTCAGGTACTGCAATAGTGCTAGAGCTGGCAGCATCACCATGACTATTATTATTTAGATCTTTAAAATGTGCCCATCACTGAGCCCTGAGGCACATGTACAGAAACAAACACATGTTTCAATATTTACTCTGTAGGGCCTGAATCCATGGTGGTGCAGTTGTCGATCCTCCCACAGCCATCAGGCACATGCTTGACTAAACAGATGGCCTTGCCAGGATTTTTTCACTGGGTAGGAGGGTGGAGGTTTACACAGCCAGAATTCTTAATTCAATATGTCTTCCTGAGCATATTCTCTGGACACCTCACCTTAGACACACCATGTGGAGTGGGGAGGGCAGTTGATGGGGAGTGAGGGAGAAGAGGGGTAGCAGCCACAATATAGCACTGAAAAAAACACAGAACTTAGTGTTTTTTTCAATAAAATCTAGTTTCAAGTTGTTCCTTGCCACTAAATTGCTATGTTGTTGTGCTAGCATCTCTTCACCTCTTTTAGTCTCAGTTTCTTCATCTGTAAAATGTAATAATAATGTTTCTCCTGCATATTTCCCATTCTTTTATAAAGATCAAGCAAGTTAAATTTGTGTCAAAATACTTGGTAAACTGTAAAATTATATCCTCATCTCATGATACTTCAGTGTCTAGAACAACTCTTTAAAATCTTCATTTTTCTAAAGGAGAAAAATAAATGCTTTGCATTTTAAAGACTTTGTAAAAAATTACTTACATAACAAAATATTTATTTTATTATCAAATGTTCTTTAAATTTCACAATTATTCAAGATTAAAGAGGAGAGAAATAATTTACACTCAAAAATTCAGAGGGATGTTCTGTACTAACATATTTTCCAAAAAAGAAATATAATTTGAGTAAAATTTAATGTAAGGCAGACTTTTATTCATGCTTGAATGTTCTTATAACTAGATTCTTTAAACCAGTGAAAGGTCTTTAAGTGAACATTTCCATGCATGTAATTATTTTAAAATCATCCTTCAGTTGAACTCAGAAATGAAAAGAATGAATAAATAATAACAGATAATGAAAATCTGAGTAATATTGGGAAAGGGCAGGAAAAAGGAATTTTTTTATGGAGGAAAAGATAAGGGACAGAGACAGTATTCTTGTAGGAACACATTTTTTAAAGAGGCTTTGAGGGGCCATTTATTCTATAATCTGTACTCCTAGTACCATAATAATTATTTAATATCTTTAGTTTAAAAACTGTGAACTAAAACTAGAGTCTTAAAAGTAATATATAACACACATCACATATTACCTGGGGGTGACCTGGCTGGATTGTCCTGTATTCCAGTGACCAACTGTCTGTGTAACTTTGAATGAGCTCTGCCTCCTTGTCTATAAAATGTGGAGTTGGCACCAGATGATCACTGGAGTTTCTTCTACCTACGACTGCAAGCCATGGGGGCTCTTTTCACTTCTGAGAGTTTGTTTTCCAGCTTATTGGAAAGCAGTAACAATACATATGCGAATGCTTCATTTCTGGATGGAAAATGGATCATCCAGATGTTTCTGAAGGTTTGGTATTGTGTAGATAAAAGAGCCAATTGGCCTCTTGCATTTAGAAGTTATTATGTAGATACCCCAGAAACAGTAAGAACCATCACAAATCATGCTATACATCACTGAAATCTGGGATTAAAATGTCTGACTCTTATCTTTTCATCCTGTGGCTAACTCACTGACCCGAGCCAGGTCAGGTTTCAGGTCAGACTCAAGAATCTTGTCAGAAAGTAATTTTTAATTTTATCTCCTGTAGGCCATAGAAATTTTCTGAGAACAAAAGCAATTCACTTACATAAATGGTGTTTGAAATAGATAAAAGATAAAATTTGGTCATGGTATTGAAAGAACAAGTAAGGTTTAGTATTTTTGCTTATATTAAGGAATAAATGGAACATGTATCTAATTTAAATGTGTTTGACTTAAAGCTACAATCTAATGTTTTTTATTGAATGTATTTCTCAAAATAGTCATTGACTAGTTAAATGACAAGAAAATAAGAAAGATTTTCAAAATAATTTGCAGGTGGTGATTTATAAAGAGCCTCACTCAAGAAGGAGGCTCTCTTTCCTTCTTTTTATCTTTTCCTTCCCTTTTTTTCTTTTTCCTTCCTCCATTCAGCCATGTCCTCCTGACAAAGCCTCCAGACTGTGCAGAACTTGGCTATTCTGTGATGGATAGCCCGGGGAAGATGGTGGCTGTCTGAGGGAGGAGATTTAGTAGCTGTCACCAGAAGGCTGTGATAAAAGCTGACAATGGGTGATTGGATTTTTTTTTCTTTCTTTCCTTTTTAAAAATCTTTCTTTCTTTCTTTCTTTTTTCTTCTAACTTTCTTTGATTCTCTTTTCATTTGGGTTTAGCCATTTAAATCAGTGCTTTCTATTCCTCTTTTAAATTGTCAAGATACTAATCAAAAAGGAAAAAAGCATGGAGAAAAGAGAGTAACAATTTGACAGTTGGGGAAATAGGGAATCCTTAGTCCCAAAGGAGAACTGTCTTTTAAAAAATTGATATATAATATATACGTATAGAAAATGAATATATCATAAGCATACAGTTTGATGAATTTTCCCAAATTGAATATAGCTATTTAACCAATACCCAGATCAAGAAGCAGAATATCCCCAACATTCCAGAAATCCCAAATCCCAATGCCTGCTCCTAGTCCCTACTTTTCTCTTCAAGGGTAACTACCGTCCTTATTTCCAACAGCATAGATTTGCCTATATTCATATTTTATATAATTTTAATCATATATGTACACTCTGTGTCTGTTTTCTTTTGCTCACTATTAATGTTTGTGAAATTTTTTTATATCGTCATGTACACTTTTAGATCATAATTCTCCATGGAAGAATAGTATTCTATTAGGTGAATATACTACAATTTATTTTTCTTTCTATTGTTATTGGACATTTGGGTAGTTTCCAGGTTAAGGCTATTATAAATTGTGCTTCAATATACAGTCAAGTACATGCCTTTTGGTGAATTTATAAATATATGCCTTTCTATTGGGTATATACCTGGGGGTGGAATTGCTGAGTCACATGGTATGCACATATATTTGGCTTTAGTTCTCCCAACCATTTGTAAAGTTCTAGTGATTTCACACTCCAGGAGAAAAACATTGTTTTGTGCTGTGTACATAAATAATAACTTTTCTCTTTCCTCCCCTCTTATAGTTATACTTGCCCTGACTTATTTGTTTTACCTAGGTTTAATAAAGTTAAATAGTCTAAGCATAATGGAGCCTTCTTTAGAGAACAGAGACTGAGAATGTTATATAAAAGCCTTCACACCATTCTCCTGTTTTCCCTTTTCACAATCGTGACTGAAAATTATCTTTCTTAAGTGCTGTTTTCAGGGAGCTTTAACCCTATATTTAACTTTTCTAAAATCATACAGAGTTCCATACCTTGATCATGCCAGGCTATCCTTCTCCCCATTAACCTCTTAGACCTCACATCTGCTTTTTTAACTGTACTGAAAGAAAAACAAAAATCAACAGGTAGTAATCCTCTTAGTCATATATAGGAGCTATAGAAAATAATTTAACGGCAGAGAAAAAAAGAATAATCTTTCAAGGTACAGACTAAGAGGATGTGAATGCCTTACATCAGCTTTGCTAACCATCTGAACCAGAAGGCACCATTACTCTTTAGTCTGTTAATCCAATAATTGATCAGGTTTGATGGTGTCAGGAGGGATTTCAGCAAAAACTGGGTCAAGGGACCAGTCAATGCTTGATTGCTGATTAGCCTTGAAACCCACCTGGGGCTTCTGGAATTATAGAACTCCACGAGACTCCAGGCAAGATGTACTTTTACTCCCAATTACAATTTTTTAAAAAAATTTCTATATATGGTTTTTTTTTTTTTTCTGGGCACACAGTGGCTCATGCCTATAATTCCAGCACTCCTTATTTTAGCACTCTCTTATTTTATTTATTTACATTTTAGGCAGAGGCGGGAGGATCACTTTAGCCCAGGAGTTTTGGGACCAGCCTAAGCAACATATGGAGACCCTGTCTCTACGAAAAATTTTTGAAAATTGGCCAGGTATGGTGGTATGTACCTGTAGTCCCAGCTATTCGGGACGCTGAGGCAGGAGTATCACCCGAGCCAGGCTGCAGTGAGCAATGATGATGCCACTGCACACCAGCTCAGGTGACAGAGGGAGACCCTATCACACACACAAAAAATATATATATATTTATACCATACATATATTTTTACACACTTCCCATTCACCCTATTTCAACTCAAAGTTTTAAACCTTCACCATCAATAAAAAGCCTTAAAACACTCTATCAGAGTTTTTTTGAGTTAATGCTGGCATATTTGTCTCCCATCAAGGAAATTGAAGCATGTATTTATTGAATCATACTGAACATGCATGCTATTGATTTAATATTAAACTAACCAAACACAGTTCCTATGTCCTTTTAGAATTTATAGCCCAGTAAAATAGATTAAAAATAAATAAGAGATGAATAAGTATATAAGCACAACTTATGATTATACTGGGAAGAAAACAAACAGAATAAAGTATCTGAGCATAATGGAACAAGAAGGTGGAAACCTTATAGATAGAGGGTCAGGATTTCTGGAAGGAAATGTTTAAGCTGAGACATAAATAATGAGAAGAAATCAGCTATGTAAAAAGCATAGAGGAAAGTGTTAGGAGAGAACAGCATATGCAAAGAGGTCAGTGCAGTTGGTAATGAGTAAACTTTTTTAAAATTTAAATTTTTTAATTGACACATTGAAATCGCATATGTTTATGGTATCAACATGATGTGCTTTGATATATGTATACATTGTAGAATAGCTAAATAAAGCTATTTATCATATGCATTATCCCACAGATTTGTCATTTTTTGTGGTGAGAACATAAAATCTACTGTCTTAGCAATTTTTAAGTATAATATATATTAACTATTAATATGTTGTATAGTATAATAATTAATATGCTAACTATAGTCACCATGATGTACAATAGATCTCTTGGCCTCTCTGATATAGATGTGTACAATAGATCTCTCTAACTGAAATTTGTGTCCTTTGACCAACATCTCCCCAACCCGCTGCCTCTGGTAACCATCATTTTACTCTGTTTCTATGAGTTTGACTTTTTTAGATTCCATGTATAAGTGAGATCATGAAATATTTGTCTTTCTATGCTTGACTTATTTCATGCAACATAGTGTCCTCCAGGTTCATCCATTTTGTTGTAAATGACAGGGTTCCTTCTTTTTTAAGGCTGCATAGTATTCCTTCATGTATATATACCACACTTTCTTTATCCATTCATCTGTTGAAGGACACTTAGATCAACTTTTAAATAAATGCATTGTCTCTCTCAGATTATTTCAAATATGCAATACAGGGTTTGGATATTCCAACTCTTTTAAAGAGTAGCAAGAACAGTCAGTTTGTTCACAGCAAATCTCATACAAATGTGAGAAGGTCCTAATTGCTCTATGCCAAATACCGGTTTGGCAGCAAGTCTATGGATTACAACTGGAAAATGGAGATAGGGACAAGAGTCCAAATTAAGTGGCAGAAAAGAATCAGTTCAATGGCATACCCAGGCAATTGACAAAGGCATAGTATGAACATAGCACGGTCCAAAGTACTAGTCAGGAGCCAGAACTGTAGTCAAGGGAAACAAAGTCAAGCAATATTGGCAAGGTCAGCATTCTAAAACATCTAAAAGGCTGCTGTCAAACCAACATGGTTTCCTACTTCCTCACCTCCTTTGAGGAAGAAAATGGTGGGTTGGGCAGTTTGGAGTAGGACAGGGACCAGAAGTAGGAAGTCAGAGACAAAATATATGAGAAGTGAGAGAGGGTCACAAAAGGGATGGATCAGATATTGGAGTGCAACTGAGAAGAGAGATCACAAAGCCAGAGAAGCAGGAAGAGACCAAAGGGTATAAGGCACCCAGAAGAAAGTAGGATTTTGATAACAGAGGGAAGGCATTTTAGGCATCTATTTCACCATCTCAGAGACAAATGCAGTTGCAAAACATGCACCAGAATTTAAAAACTTTAATCTTTATAGCTTTTTTCTGTTTATAATTTTTACTATAAACGTGGTAAAAATTGTTTTGGCAAAATAGTTTGAAGGCAAACCCTTAAAACCAATAATGCTTGTGGGCTTGTCTTCAAGAGGCCACGAGACTGGGGAGCTAAGGAGTTTGTGTCCCACTCTGTAGCCAAGTTGGGGCAGAAACAGATCTCCAAGGATGACAGTAGCTACAGAAAGAAAAGCAGGAAAACACAGAGAGAGAGAGCTGCTCTAGAAACCTTGGGGCTGAGCAGAAGGGCTTGTGTGAAGTTCTTTGAAGTTTGGTGACCAGACATGAAGTTGATTCCACTTAGACTTGTGCTAAATCCCCTGAGCTGCCTGGTTGGAAGCTAGGGATAAAGGAATGAGGGTGAAAGAAAGCATAATTGGGCCAGGCAGATTCCGGGGTGACCACCATATTCGAATGAGGTGGCTTAGCTAGATGTGAGCTAGGGGAAACCACAAGAAAGTCTCCACATCTTCTAGGACCCTGCTACCTAAAGTGGGATCTATGGACCAGCAGCGTAAGCTCCACCTGGGATATCATTAGAAATTCACAATCCCAGGTCCCAGCCCAGGCCTACTAAATTAGAATCTATATTTTAACATGACCTCCAGGTGATTCCTATGCAATTTAAATTTGAGAAACACTAGTCTAGGACACCGCAGGATCAAAAACGGCACTACAGACCATATGAAGAGAGGACAGGAGGAAGGGGCTAATATATAGACTTGGACACAGATAATGAGTTGTAGTTTGAATCAATGCTAGATGCAGACAAATCTGAGGGTAGAGAGCCAGCACTAATGCAGGTGGCCGAATGACAGGATGACAGCTTTTGGTGAGAGAACAGATTCCTTTTCTTGGCAGAAAGAGAAAAGAGGGAGAGAGAGAGAGTGTGCGCGCATGTTTCTAAAGACCCTCTTAGGAATAAGTCCCCAAAACAGTGTTGAGGCCTACAGGTAGATGCCTGGGAGAAGACTACCTAAACAGCCAGAGATTAAATTGGTGACAGGCTCTGTTGCAAGACAAAAAATTAGAGGAAGAGAAAGGCGGAGAGCCCAAAGGAGACAAATGGCAGTATCCCATTAGAGGGAGCCAGCCCAACTCACACCAAAAAACTTCCTAGTATGTACAACAAAGGGATCTGTTTGCCTTTCTTTGTTCCTCTGAACAGAAACCTTGAGGAATATTCCTATAAAGACTAGGTACCAACCATAAAAGCAAACGATGAAGAAATTTTGCACAAGTCAGAAACAGTGTGGATATCTGACTTCTTCCTGTCTGGCCAACCTTGTATCCTACTAGGCTTCATTCCATACTTTACAGTCTAGCAATACTGAAATAGGTTTAGATCCAGAACTCTTCATGCACTATAGCACATAAAAGAGATGCCATGTGTTAGCAGAGAGAAAATTTGTGACACTTCCTTAGGAATTCTAAACTATTTTTGAGAATTTTGAAAGGAGCTGGATTTTCTGCTGAGAGTTGGGGACAGAGCTAGAGACAGAATTTTATGACGAGTTTTGTACCCTGAACTTTACCCTCATGCAAGGATGACTAAGTAACTTGGGTTACACTGGCAATTATTGTAATTTTAATAATTATTTGTTTGCATGACTACTTAGTGATCATCTGTTCATCTGTGCGTCTGTAGCGTTCAGTGCTATTGCTGACACAGAGAAGGCACTCAGTTCATATCACTTGGATAAATGAATAAATGAAAGGTTTGCCTCAGCTCAGAGGCTCATACAGCCTTTTTATAAAGCCTCATTCTCCAATTTGGTCCAAAGCCTACAAGTGAAACAAACAAACAAACAAATAAACAAATGGAAAATCATTCCTGGAGTAGAGAGCATTCAGGCTGAGAGGAAAGAAGATTCCAAAATTAGCCCTGACTTCCCCCTCTTTAATCCCAAATTTCCAGTTACTTCCGGAGGGAGTTATTTTAATGACATTAAAACTAAACCTGTCGAAAACTGCCCCTTTCAAAACATTACACCTTCCTAAACTCCCCATGATCACTAATGACATATGTATCCTTTTTTCTTATTCACAATCTCAAATTTAATTTTTACTTTTTCTTTGTTCCATATATGTATACTGGTACAAAGACCTGTGGTTTTTTGGGGTTTTTTAAAAATTATTTAAGACCTTTATTAACAGGTGCTTGCAATTTGTTGACTTTTTTGAAAAAATCAAGTTGTAAACTTTTATTACAAATTGAAAACGAAGTTCTTAAAAATCTCAGCTTGACCAGATATGAAACAATTTAAAAACCTTTAAAGGCGTATTGAGAAAAACCAAGCTTCTTTAAAAAACACGTTTGTTATTACCAAAAAAGACGTCTTTAGGTAAAAATAATAAAAACCCCATGCTGCATAGATAATGCAGATAGGTCTAGTTATCTGGTCAATGGGCAAAAAGGAAGCACTTAAGGTCTTGGCTCCAATCTTTCATTCATTTCTTATTGCTGGAATTTCATATTCATTTCTTCTTGTTGGATGGCTAAACCGGACGATGGTGGAGATGGTAAACCGGCATTTACTCAGCCCCGCCCTGCTCAGCCTCCGGAGCAGACGAATTCTCAGCTGGTGGATCGGCTGCTTTTGTCTCTTTGCCGTCTTGTGGTTTAGGGTTTTCTGGGCGTCTGCGTCGGTAATTGAAGCTATGGCGGTACCGACGTTTAGGCGGCTGCTGACCTTGGGTCTCATCTCCTCGATTCTCTTTATCCTCTTCATTGCCGCCCTCTCTGGGCTGTCTTTGGCAAGGAGGGCCCCTGCGGAACCGTGGTCTATAACCCTGATACATATTCTGTCTTACTGGCGGTCTACCTTGTTCTCCTGCACCCTGGTTGTCAGCACCTTCCGTCACTTGTCCCCGCACAGGAGGGCTGGAATACTGTGGTCGACGCCCACAGGGTCTCCGCATGTAGCAAGGTGGGGACCTTCGCCTGCGGTAGGGCCGCGTTGCTGGCCTGGCCGTCAGGAGCACTCTCTGATCCCTCATTCTCTTCCCCACGCTCACTCTTCTGATAATTCTGCTGGCGATTGCGCGGAGGAGCCCTGCGACGAGGACAGCGTCTACAATGGTTGCGGTCTGCTGCATATTTACTGCCTAGAACTGGAATTCCACCAGGGCCTGTAACATTTTCTGCCTCTGCACCCTTTTCTCCAACATCAAACTCCACAGTCTCCCCATCTCCTGCCCCGCGAAGGTACTTCCTGGGGTTATTCTTCTTTATGGCCGTCTGGTGTACAAATACATCTTCCTTGGTGTCATTCCTGTTGATGAAACCATATCCGTTTCTTACTTTGAACCATTTTACTGTCCCCAAAACCTTCCTTGCGATGACCTTGTTGTCCCCGCCGGCAGGCGCTGCCGATGTGAAGCCGCCCGGGGCACCGCTCCCCGCGCCACTGCCCGTGGTGCCGGGCTTGGAGTCTGCAGCGCTGAGGGCGGGGGCGGCGGGGGCTGCTGGGTCTCATGGTTACGGTGATGGTGACTGGGGCCGGCTGCGGCAGCTGCGGCTCCTCCCCATGTGTGACGGTAACTAGGCCGGAGGCGGCGGTGGGGCTTCACAGGGCTCTCTGGGGTCCGCTCTCCACTCCCGCTACCGATCGAACTCTGGTTTGTTTTAATGAATGTTTTTCATATCTTCCCTTTCCTGTCGGATCCCATAGTCATCAGTCTTGCACAGGCTCCAGACGCCTCCCCGTCATATCATTATGATATCCTCCAAGCTGGACTTTCCTCCTCTGGTATCTAGTTCTTCCTGGCATGGCTTTCAAAACAACCTTCGCATCATGTCATCTTCTAACTTAAGAACCCAATTCTTTCCAACTGACTATTGGCTCAAATATAAATAGATAGATGCATACGTATTACTCTTTCTACATTTCTTGATACTCTCTATATGGTGTAAATCAAATTGGTAGCCTTACCATTTATCTCTCAAATCTTGATCATTCCCATGTTTGTTCACTTGTTTATGGTTTTTCCCTTTGCCTGGGTGGCTTTCAGCATCTCCCCATCAATTCATGATCATCACTCAATTAAAACCACATTCCAGATTCACTTGCTACTTTCCTTGAATAAACCCAGACCACACTGATGATCACCTTGGTTTTCATTTCCATGTGCTATCAGATAGATAGACATATATATACATACATATAGATACAGATACATATATACCTATATATAAAATTCTTTTTACATATTAATATTATTTTCCAAACTAATTTATATAAAATAAAGGGACTTTACTACTTTTTTGTTTCATCAGTACAGAGTGAGATTATGCATAAACTAGATTATTATTAAAGCTTCTTAAAGAAATAAATGAATAATTTGCTTTAAAATATTGGCATTGCCACTTGTTTTTCTTCATGATAGGTAGGTTACTTGAGTCATTCATCTGTAAATTCATTCATTCACCAGCCAGCTACTTATTGAATACCTACTTTGTTATGAGCCCTGAAATGAGACTTGGAGATCCCAAGATTAATAAGATATCATCGCTACCTTCAAGGAGCTCATAGTCCAGTGAAGGACACAGAGAAGAAACTAGATTGTTGCGATTATATCACACACCTGAAATTGTCATCTACTCATCTAGGAATTTCCCTTTCCCAACCACACAGTCACAAAAGGTAATATGGCCCTACACTCTCTTACCCAAGATGATTGGTCCATCAGTAAGCAATTGACTCACGAGTATTCTACATTTTTACTGAAGCAATGATTCTTCTGACCATTGAAACAAGGTATATTCTCTGCACTTAGAATGTTATTTGGCACCCGGTAAGACAATTGCAATTACACTGAATAACTTACCAATGGGGACACTGGTCAAAAAAGAAAGACTAGAAGATCCTTTGGGACCCAAATAAGATTTATTCTCTATTGTTATCAAAGAAAAGTACTCTACATAAAACAGCCCAAACTGGATAGCCAGGAGACTTCTAAATAATGTACTTTTTGAGATGATCTATATTATTTATATATAATTTAATTCTGGACACCTAGGAAACATTTTGTTTTCAATAAATTCTATCTTTTCCTCTTCCCTGATATTCTGTGCTGAGTGGCTCCTATCTGGTTTTCGGTTATTGATTTCCTCATAATCCCATATTCTTTTGCTTCTGTGTTCTTCAGTGGAACCTGGTTCCTCTTGGTTCCCTATTGGAATATGTATTTTAGTAGTGCCATGGTTTATGGCATCCTGACATTGCAAGTTTAGGAACATCTGAACATCTATCTGGTGAGATGAGGTTAAAAAGAATAACAACACTGAGAGTAACCTTGATAAATTAGAAAAAAGGACAACAGGATGAAATTCAATAAAGAAAATTCAAGGTAGTTGATTTATAGACAGAGGCACAAAAATATAAATACAAGGTAGGGAGCAATACTGTGCAACTGTATAGAGCTTTGCAGCCAATACAATGATTTGGGGAAGGGAAGAAGAGAGATGAATTGCATTCAAACTGCTTACATACTTGAAAAAATTTAAGAGGCTAGTGCTCACTAGTTGTTGTTCCTGAACCTCCCCCTAAAAAGGAAAGAGAGAAGAAAGAGAGAGAGAGACAGAAAGAGAGAGAGGATGAATTGGTGTAGAATAAAGAATAGTATTTGCGGCTTTCTTTACTACTGAGGGATAAAATACTGAAATGAGCTTCTAACGGAGACTGTGGAATCTCTAATCAGTCAATAAGATTTATTGCTATCCTTGAGGAATCATAAAGAGAACAGAAAACTCCTTGAGCCGGAGAATTTAATTATTTTTCTGCTTTAAAGAAAGGTAGCTGAGGCCGGGCACAGTGGCTCACGTCTGCAATCCTAGCACTTTGGGAGGCTGAGGTGGCAGGATTGCTTGAGCCTAAGAGTTCAAGACCAGCCTGAGAACTGTAGCAAGACCCTATCTCTACAAAAAATAGAAAAATTAGCTTGGTAGGGTGGTATACACAAGTAGTCTCAGCTACTCGGGAGGCTAAGGCAGGAGGATCACTTGAGCCCAGGAGTCTTAGGTTGCAGTGAGCTATGATGCCATTGCACTCTAGCCTGGGCAACAGAGGGAGACTCTGTCTCAAATATTTAAAAAGAAAGAAAAGAAAGAAAGGAAGGAAGGAAGGACGGACAATCTTTCAACATCCTCCCTAGCTCTTGACTACTTTCAAAAACATGATTCAGAGGAACCGAGGAATCTATAAAGTGAATTGTTTAGAGCTGTATGTTGAATTGGTCCCATGCTATATCCTGGCTTTCTACAAAACAAGAGATGTCTGTATTTTATATAGGCCTTTCTCCTAATTTCAAGTTTGCCTCTCCAAAGTTTGTTGATTTCCATGACTAGCTGTAGTATGGGGAAATGGTCCCTATTTTACAGCAGCATTACTCTCATTCACCACTTATGACAGCTAACATTTTCTGTCATTAAGTTCAGAATGAAGGCTATAGGTAAAAATAATGTACCCTAATTAGTATAAGAACTTAATCAAAATGTCCTGTCTTATAGTTTCTAAAATATACCCTTGTGAACCTATGTTTTATCCCAGAACCTAAATTCCTTTTCCTCCCCTGCCTCTCCCAAATTATATGCTAATGATAGCCCTAAAGCATCCTGAATTCTAGAAATGTGAACCCTATGGTTGTATTACTTGACCCAAAGGCCACATGAAGAATACCACCAGAGGAACAACATCCAACAAAATGAGAGATGACTTACCTAGCAAGGCAAGATTGACACACACACTAATAGCAAAGCCTCCACATCAAGTTCTAGATATTAATATATGCTGCCAAATAGAAAAATCATGTGAGCTACATGCGTAATTTAAAATTTTCTGGTAGCTACATTAAAAAGGTAAAAATAAACAAAATTAATTTTAGAAATATATTTTATTGAATTAAACCTATGCACAATATTATCATTTCAACATGCAATTAATATACAAACATTAAAGAGATATTTATATTCTTGGAAATCCAGTTTGTATTTCATGCTTACAGAATATCTCAGTTTGGACCAGTCACATTTCTAGAACTCAATAGCCACATATGGCTAATGGCTACTGTATTAAAGAAGTTCTAGATCATATATCTGACTTCAACTGCAAGAAAAGGAAAGAGCAAAGCAATGAAGATTGTTCCATCTCTGTGGTGGTTTGCTCCAGTACCTCTCTAATTCTTTTCCCTCTTGCCATGTAAAAAAAAAAAAAAAAAAAAACTTTGAGAGGGCATTGAACAGGAGCATTGTCAAATCTTTGCTTAAATGATACCTTCTTAGTCCCACCTGACTACCCTATATAAAATTCCAACTCCTCTCCATCCCATACCTGTGATTCCCTCTTAATTGTGCTCCTTATTCCATAGCACTATAAGCCTCTAATACACTATTTGATTTTTTTTTTCTTATTGTGTTTATTGTTCATTGTCTTGTCTTTCTCCCTTATAGAATGTGAAGGAATAGGAGGGCAGGAATATGTGTCTATTTAGGTCACTAAGGCATCCTAAGTAACTGGACCAGTGCGTTGCATATAGTATGTACTGCAACAATAGCTGATGAATATTGGAGGAATTACTAGAACTGTGAAGCTCAGAATTTTACACATGAAACCACTGGAGCCCAGAGACTCGTCAAGGTCTAATGAGCTGGTCAATGGCAGAGCCAGTCCAAAGACCCAAGTCTCAACCACTCATCTGAAGGTTTTTACACCACAGCATGTATAAAAAGAAAGGAAGGTGGAAAATAATTCAGTTATTAGTTATAAAATATAAATTATGGTATTGATAGTACAACAGATTTGTGTTGGATTATAAATTCCTCGAGGGCAGAGACTGTGTCTTATTCATTTTTGAACCATCTTCCTCACCCCTCATAATTAGAAAGAATCTTTACATACACAGTAGGTGCCAAATTAATAAAAGAATAAGTGGTCAATCATATCTGTTTGTGGTATAATGTGTGGTTTTCTTTTATGGAGAAGACAGTAGAAAGAAGTCACTCTGTTCTCCACAAATTATTAGCTTTTTATCACGGCTTGGAGAGTTCAGAATGAGGTTAACATACCTTCTGCTACTATTAGCAACCATCTTCTGGAGCCAAAACACTAAAACCTTAGAAAAGAGTAAAATATTTCAGAGACAAGTTTTGATAACCGTCTCGTTTCCAGCTCTCCTTAAAGATTTATCAAGGCCATGAGTGTTGCTTGCTTGAATCAAATTTGATGTTTATGTTTCTGAGAATCTGACTTTTCATGCTGAAATCAATGTGGTGATGACAAATAATGAGGCTGACTCATGAGTAACAAAAATTGCCCATTGCATGTACCTGTAATGTTGGTAAAAACTCAGCCACTGCCGTGATGGGATCACATTCATGAGATTTTTTAAGTAATAAAATATAGCTGCTCTTTTAATAATGTTCACCAACATCATTACTCCTTTGATGTTCCTGAGAAAATGGAAAGAGATAATTGTTACCTTCCTTTATTAGAGAAGGAAACAGAGATGGAGAAAAGACATTTGATGATTATTCAGCAAGTTACCAGCCAGAGCATAAATCCATATCTCTGCTCTATGAGTACCTCTAAGAAAGTCTTTGGATAAGAGTCTAATAATGTTTGATATCCATTTGAACTAAAGGTCATGTCCTCATTTAAAATCAACACTAGCTGAGACCTGGAGAAGTCCTATTTGCATGGGAAATCCACAACCAAAAGTTTACAGAAACATACTATTGGCATCCTAGTAACTTGCTCAGCTTGAACATATGCTATCTGATCCTTTTTTAGAATCATTAAAAAACTGGTGCTGGAACTTTGGGTGCAGCTTAACGTACAAACCTGGGACAACTAAGAGCAATGCCCCTAAGATCAAATTTGAAGTTTAATGGAGGAGTTCAGTGATTTTGAAATAAATTGTGGACAATCATTTTCTTTGAATTTTAAATTTTATTTAAGGGATCACAGATGGAAAATCTATTAAAAATTGGGCCATCTTTTGCAGATTAATTTGGCTGGAGGTGTTGAAATGTCCTCACTTGCCATGGCTGGTGTCCAGCACAAGGGAGGCAGTCTTCATGGGCTAATGCTGGCCTGGGCAAGTAGTAATTTATTGTCAGGCAGGTGCCACCCAAATGCACTTTGAGTTTCTGTCTATGAATTCCATCCTACATCAATCTGATTCTGAAATAAGCAGTCATAGCTAAGGAAAGAAAGCACAGTCTTGGGGATCAGAAGAGTAGGTTTAAATCCAGCTCAATCACTTGCAGTTTGACCTCAAGAAAATCATTCAACTCTGAGCCTTGGATTTTTTACCGTCCCCACCTCCCACAAAAAAACTGGAGGGAGAAAATTCTACGCTAAAGGAAACTTAGGAAAAGAGACTTGGAGTGACAGATGACTCTGGGCTTGATTAGGGCAGAGACCACATATTTTGTAAAAAGAGAGAAATGGCATGGAAAGAGTTAAATAAGTAGGGTCAAAATAAGGATGTGGATTCAACTCAGTGGGCCACTGGCAACCAGAGTGACATGAGAAAAGGGTGTGAAAAAGATTAACCAAGGATGGTGGTAGAATGCATCAAGGAGCAAAATGCCTAGAATCAGGAAGGGCCCCCATAAGTTAATTGCAAGTGATTCATGTGTGAGGTGAAGAGGTCTGAACTCACATTTGGTGGAAGGAACAGAAAGAAGAAAAATCAGTAGGACTTGGTCTCTCTATTGCTCTTTCTTTCTTTCTCTTTCCCATTCCTTCTCTATCTATCTCCATATCTATCTATTTCTATATGCCATTATAGATATATATAGAGAGATGTACACACATATATATACACACATATGTATACATATGTATGTCAAAATGACTATAATTGTTAAGTCTGGATGATGGCAAATATGCCAATGCAATACACAGAGAAAGAAGGCAGGAGAGGAGAGTAGGAAGCGTTTTTGAGATGTTTAGTTAGAGGGTGGTGATAGCAAGTCATCCAAGGGGAAACACTGACTGAGCTTTCGGTGATGTGGACCTGGTAATGTGGACATATCCAGATTTGGAGACTAAGTATGATGGTGATAGGTGAAGCCATTGGAACAGATGAGCTCCCTTCAGTGAATAGAAAAAAGAGAGAGTATAACTCAGGATTTAAGATGAAATATTGGAAAATTAAATGTGATAATGTATGTAAAGTACTTAGCACAGTGGATTGTATACAGTAAAAGATAAATAAATGGCAATTTTTACTATAATTAAGAACCTATAGCTTAAAAAGATAAGGGGAGAAGGAATTTGCAAAGGAGAGAGAAGCCGGCATGGTGAGGTAGAGCAGTTCTCTTTTCTGACTGGGGAGTGTGGTCTCAATGGGAAGGGAGCCAAGCCTCAGCACGAGGATGCCCCGGGGCTTCCAAGGCTCATTTTCAACAAAATTCGTTACCAACTATAGAAGAAATCTGAATATTAACAGCTTTGTGTGTAGGTTAAATTACTGGGGGGCTATATTAATTGTCATTCAGGTATTAGCCAGGATTGATGTAAAATGTGATCCATGGATCTTTTTTTTCCTTCCATTACTCTTTTCCTAGTCAGTTAAGATCAGCCTTGGGAGCACAAAGTGTGAATCAAACTATTCTTGCTTAGGTTGAGTCTATGGGCAAGTAGGTCCCAGGCAGAACAGGGACCTACACTTTGTGGTTATCCCTCCAGCTTCATGGCCACCTCAGATCCATACACCTGGACAGCTCTCTAATCAAGCAGCCCTCACATGGGGCCTATTTAATGTTATGGTCCCCACGGAAACTCGTATAGGTAGATCATACTGGAAAATGAGCCATCCGTTTATTAACATATATTGAGCACCTACTCTGATGCAGGCACAGTATCACCCACTCTAAAAAAGATGGGTATAGAAAAGATCATGTCAATGAATACAGGAATAGAAAGAAAATAATTAGGGCTAAAGAGATACAGATGATGGATAAAATGCCACAGAGCGTTTAACTCTTCATCTGTCTTCATAAGTTTTCTCCACTTTATAGCAGAGAAGACAATTAGATGTGTAGGTTACTCAATCCTAATTTCTGAATTCAGGGAGGAATTAATGGTTCCTCAAAAAAGTGTTTTTTCACTTTCCCTGCATCAATCCATCATGAGCACAAATGCATCTCTGTTAAGGCTGGGGGGAGAAAGGGAGAGGGAAAATATGAGTACTGCCAGAACAAGCTCAACAGACAGGAACAGAAAAGAATTTTACTGGCAGAAATTAGAAATTGTTCTTTCTCACTCCACCAACACATAAGTAATAAACGCAGAACTACCTTCTGCTGCCTTTATAAGCTGTGCTACAAAAATGATGCTTCAAGGGATAGAAGTAGAATCTGCCATGCAATAAAATTGCACCACCCCACTCAGAACACCTGAAACTATTACAAAAAAATTCCATTTTTTGCTCATGATATCTTTGATATAGACCCAATAGTCTAAGTTAGCTCATAAATGAAGCTAAAACTTTTTGTCCACAGGCCTCTGCAAACTCTCCAGAACAAACTGAAAAATGTGTGATGTAATCTACAGAATTAATAAGAACTGTTACACACACAAGTTAAAGTGAGTGTTTCCTGCATGAGACATACAATGTTACAGAGGGTACCAGGCATGTGTAATAGGATGTTAAAATGGGACTCTGTCTCTGGCTGAGGCCCCTAAGATAATAAATGCCAACCACGCTCCCATTCCAAAGTGAGGTATTAGATCCTCAAAGCAGGACTTGGAGTGCTGCCAACATTAATTGATCACCCATCCCCTACCTATAAAAATAAGGTTGAAGGTGCTGAAAAAGTTTTGGGAGATTAAAAAATATTTCTTCTCGAGTGAGTTGTGGAAATGTGGTATCATTTTTCTTCCTGGTCGTGCTTACTTGCCCCAACATGGAGCCCCCACATTGTGCCTCAAGCCCAGTGAGAGGGATGTCAAAGAGAGCACCTGAGAGTTCAGTATGGGTCTCCAGGTCAGCCATAAGAAATCTGAAAGGTCAGAGCCTGACCGCAGTAACCTGAGCCAGCAGAACAGAGCCCTGCTGACAGTAGGGCTAAGGTGCTTGTTTGCCGTGGATCAGTTGTGGGCAATGCAGGAGAAAAGCTGCTGGCTTAGAGCTGGTGAGGACACTGCCCAGGAGGGTTTTCAGTGAGGGACAAGACAAGCTTCAGCAGAAAGAGGCTCAGAAGTATCAATGGGTACAGATGTTGTAGCCAGGAGAAGAGTGACACACCAGGGGGATGTTTGAGGGGGCCACAAAGGCACCACTGGAGGGCTCGCTTGCATCTCTGCCACAGCCAGAGGAAGTTAAGACCACTATAGTGGTTTTACTTACTATCCCACACCTCCCTGTACTTTAATATTAAAGAATCCAGAGAGAGCCTAGTGAGCAGGGAAGAAGAAAAGGAAACAATCCACATGCTCTCATCTATACCCACCTGCACAGCCAGCCTCCAGCTGAAGCAGGTCCAAGTTGGGGGAAAGCAGAAGATGTAACTTTGAATGAAGTACAAGATTTTTTACTATTACACTAGACTAGATATATTAATTATTGAACTAGGGCTGTTTTAGAAAATTGAGTGACCAAAAGAGACAGATTTTATTATCTAATCGTGAGTATATAACCTATGACTCTGCCCATAATTTCACCTGGGAGCAGAGGAGGATGAAACTGCAGAGTACAGGCAGTGAAAGGAAGCAAAAAGTTGTTTTCTGATTGTGCTCTACCTTTTCCTATCTGTCCACAGCCCCTGCTAAAAGGAGTCATGTTTGTCCCTTGAGATTCCATTTCATTCCCAATTCCTGGCCATAGTTGATTAGAGCAGGGAAGGGTATCTGATCAAACAATAGCCCAGCCTGAGACCTGTGACACAGTCTTGTGCAAAAAGATAAGGGCAATCAGTTTCCTTGTCACGGGAATATGAGAAAACAAATGAATAAGAGAATTAGTATACTTAGCCATGGGAACTGAAACTAAAATACCATCCATTCATCCAACAAATATTTATTGAGCGCAATACTATGTTATAATAAAGATAAGAAACATAAAGTCCCTGTCTTGAAGAAACTAACATTCTAGTGGGGAAGAGGACAAAAATCAGTTAAATAAATAAATGAAATAATGACAGATTATTATTATTGCCATCAAAGAAGGAAGTAAAATATTTGGATAAGGAATAGCAAGGAGGGACCTACTCTATATAAGGTGGTTTGGGAAGAGCCGAGGTGTGATATTTAAACTGAGACCTGAAGAATGATACAGATCCAGATTTGAAGAGTTGAGGGAAAGAGTGCTCCAAACACAGAGAAAAGCAATTGAAAAGACCCTGAGGAAGGAAATTGCTCAGCAGATTCCCAAAACTGACAGACAGCCAGGGCAGAGGGAGCAAAAGAGAAAGATGAGACCAGAGAAGGAGACAGGAGCCAGATCATGCTGAGACCGGGGAGCCATGGTGAGTGCAATGCAACCTAATGGCAGAATTGAGGCCACTGCGGACTATGTGAAAAACACCTTTAAAAAAGAGCGGACACTGAGTAATAACTATGAGCTACCTAGTAAAACTTACAGCTAACAGTATTCAGTGCTTTCATGCCTGTCAATGTCTTACATCAGAGGTCAACAAACTTTTCCTAAAAATGGTTACATAGTAAATATCTGAGGCTCTACTCAACTCAGCTGTTGCAGTGCAAAAACAGCCACAGATAATAAGCAAACGAATTGGCATGGCTCTGTATCAAAAAAACTTTATTTTTGGACACTGAAATTTGAGTTTTATATAATTTTCATGTGTCAAGAAATAGTATTTTGATTTTTAAACCATTTAAAATGTAAAACCATTCTTAGCTCATGGCCATAAAAAACAGTGGGCAGGATTGGCCCACAAAGCAAAAGTTTGCCAACCACCGCTCCACACGCTTCACTTGTATATAACTCACTTAATATTTTCAACAATCCTATGAGTCAGGAACCATCAATACACTCACTTCACAGAAAAAAAAACTGAGGCAAAAGATCTCACAGCTGGAAATTGGCAGAACCAAACAATGAACCCAAGCAAGTCTGGTCCCAGATCACATACTGGTAGTTTTGCAATCCTGCCTCATGCTAATAAATAATTCAAATTTAGCATATTCAGGGAGCTTGAAAGATAAATGAGAGAAAGGATAATCTGTAAGGCTTCTGAGAAAGCAGGAGATGATGGGCTCCTAAGCAAGCACAGGTTGGGACTTCTCTCACGATGATACTTTGTTTCAACACAAGCTGAGCTGCTTATCAAACAAGCAACATCCCATGAAGGCTGCTGCCAGTGCTATATTGGCTGGTGCCCTTTCTGGTAATAGCAGGCCTAGACGTGCCCATAGCATTCTTTCTGAGGTTTTTGTACTTTGGTATATGCATCCACTAAACTGAAATCATGGTCAGAAAGTTTGACTTTGTTAAATATTTTGAAATGTAAATGAAAAGAATTACCATATAGTAAAAGTTGGTTTGAACCAACTCTTTAGCTACTCTTGAAGAATATATTATCAGAAATACAAGGCTTAATTTAGTTCCCAGGACAGTGAAACACAGAGTGAACTAAAATAAAATCTTAAGCCTCCCAGCCAACTAAATGGACTCCCTCTTGGCCAAGGGGATCCCCCGCTAAAAAAAACCTTAAAATTGAGTTGTTGGCCACGAGGGGAAGGGAGAACAGACACACCTAGTTATGCTCTGTCCCTTTTGCAGTTATTCTTGGTAACAATAAGGTACAAAATCATTAATAAGCCTAAGACCATGTAAGACAAAGGTTAAACCACAACTGCAGGTTATCGATTTACTTAATAGATCACTTGAGTCTCAATATATGTCTGGCCTATGTCCAGTGGCTTGTCTCTGATTAACAGACTTCCTTAACTTAAAACACTCCAAGCCTTTAGATGAAATTTCATTTCTTTAACCAATTACAAAGCAAGGAATCTTTAAACTCACCTATAACCTATAAGCACCCCCTCCCTTTTGAGATGTCCTGCCTTTCTGGACCAAACCATTGTATGACTTCCAGGTATTGATTTATGACTTTAGGTATAATTCCTATCTCCCTAAATTGTATAAAACCAGACTATAACCCAACCACAGAGAGACTACTTGCTCAAAACTTCTTAGACATGGCTCTCCGGACTTTAAATTATTTTACAAAGTTTAGGTTCTTTGCCATTGACAAGAGTAATACCACATAAATCAGGCCATTGATTTTGGAGAACAGAAGATCCATGACTTTAGAAATGCAAGTTTTTACTTAACTCACAAGAGAAATCATCATATGTATTTGCTGATGGAAGAAGGACCTGGTTGTTCCTTTCAACATGGGTATAGCAAACTCGGCACAGCCAAGAAGCCTCAGGTCATGGAGGACATGGATTAGGATCCTAGCATTAAAGGAATGGAAGAAGCCGACTTCACCCCACCATGCATCCCATTAGACCTCACCGGTCCAGGGACAGCAGCAGCAACATTTACAAGATGGGCCAAAATGAGTAAAAAAAAAAAAAAAAAAAAAAAAAAAAAAAAGGTCTGTCTTCTGCCAGACCCAGTGATGCTGTGACTCACACACTTCAATTCAAGACCTGAACCTCTAGGAGGGGAGTTTATTCCTATCACAGGTGGCCTTGGCTGAGCAGATTCACAGAGGGGAATCACAGCACAGTGGGAGGGCCCATACTGGCCTTCCCCAGCATGGTTTTGGGATGTTTTCAATGAGATCTGACTACTCTTTGAGTTTAGGGCAAGGGCTCAGGAAACAGAAATGCTGTCGTGTAGGTACTAAACACAGAAAGGGACCATCTAGTACATGTTGGGTTTACAAGCAAAAAACACATTCAACTAAATGTGTAAAGCATAAAGTGTAACCATGTCTAGACACCATGTTGTATCGGAATAATTTTTGTACCAATAAATGACATCAGAATTTTTAAAAAATTAACATGTTTAAGGGAAGCATTTCCAGAATGGTGGAGTCAGGACGTCCAAAAATCCATTTCTCTATAAAAGCAATGAGAACACTGGTCAAAAAAGTCGAAATCAACTTTGTCAGAATTCTGAAAATTAACCAAAGACTGACAAAAGTCTAAAAGGCATTTATTAAAGAAAAATGGTCAAATCTTGGTTTTTATCAAAACAGTGAGTTTTATGGTGTTTTAACTTGCTGATTTTGAGCCTCCTTTTACTAACTCCTCAGTAGACTTGAAAATTAACAGCTTTACAGATACAATAGCTGTGAAAAACAGCAGCCTAGCAGCCACTGGAAGAAGACAGAATTTGTTTGGAACAGGGGCGGAGAACCTTTTTACGTTGGAAGGCTGCATTAATTTAGCTGTAATCAAATAAGGCCAAATTCAAGAAACTTCAATTAGATATACTTAAAAATGTACGTTATTTTGTAAAAATCTAACTACTGTCTATGTACTTAATAATTTCAAAAAATGAAAACTATATGTTAATTTTAAAGTTAACTAACCTTTTAATGACTTTTTTTCTGTCTGCTTTTTGTTGGAAAGCATTCGAATATTTGGTTGCAGCATGGAGGTCCTCGGTTTCAGTTGATCCTATAAATGCGTATCAGTCATTTGTGACCTTAAGGGCATCTTGATTTGGGTTAGGTGAGAGAATGTAGATTTGTAGCAATAAGTGGTTGAAAAGCAAGAAAGCATTTTTCAGGCATGTTGCCAAGGTGTGGGTATTGTACTGCAGTTTTCCATATTTCATTGGCTCTTTCTTAATATCAAACAATGACTTTAAAATGTCAGCTACTGAGAGCTCAATCAATTCCATCTGCAGTTCTTTAGGTGCCTTGGTGATATTAACTAAGTGAGGCAGAAATGCTAATTTGAGTGTGATGTCATGATTCTCAAAGTCAGTGAAAGTTTCATTGTATCTTCCAATTAATAGATCTATAACAGCTGCATATTCTTGAAATGCTTAGCATATATCATCCTGCTCATCAATGACCTTTGCTAACTGGGGAAAATGTTCATCCAAAATTTCTTTTTGAAGAAGTGTTTTGAAAAAGATAACTTTCTAAAAAATACTTGGATTTTTTGCCACATGTCATATATAGACTTAGTTTTACCTTGGAAAAAAATTCACGTCATTTAGATTTGACATGATAACACACAGAAATGCTGCATTACTGTAGAAGTCTTCTTTCAATAATTCACGTTGCCAATTCTGTTCTTCACAAACTTTATCTGTTCTCGAGAGATAAAATTTTGGCTACCACCTGTGCCTGCAATAGCCAACACACTTCAGAATGATACAGCAAATCCACACCAAATACCTCATTCTTCAACTTTAGCATGTTATGAAACTAACCATGCTGTGTTGAATTTGCACAAATATAGTTAACAATATTTATAACTTGTTGCAAAATGTCACTTACAATAATAGCTTAGTACAGAGATTTTGCTGATGCAGGATACAATGAAAAGAAATGAGATCACCTGGATCTGTTAATACTATTTTAATCTGTGCAATAAACCCTTCGTGTTTTCCTGTCATGGAAGGTGCACCGCCTGTACATACACGCACTACATTTACAAAATTCAGTCCAACTTCATGACATTTATCTTGAAAGTTGTTGAAGATATCCATTCCCCGTGTTTTGTTCACAAGAATAACAAAGTGAGTAACTCATTGCAGCAAAGAAAATCTTTATATGACCCAAATGAGGTATAAAACCTGTGCCAAGTCAGGAGCATTACGTGAGTCATCCAAAGTGATCAAATAATATGTATTTTCCCTTTGAAGTACTGCATGAAGTTTTTCTGCTAAGTTGAAGGCTAATTCATGCTGCCAATCAGTTATGGTTCTCCTTGAAAGAGGCATTTGTTTGTACTTTGAAACATTATCGGGGTCTAAGCATTCTACAACTTTGCAGTGCATTCTTTCACAATTTCTACATCACTGAATGGCTTTCTGTTTTCCCCAAGTATATAATCTACTTTATGGGTTGCTTCAGTGGCATTATTTCCAGGTCTTATTGCTGCTTGAAAGAACAGTCTTTGCTTTTGCTTTTCATCTTTTGGTTTCTGCAATACAACATTTTGTGCCTCTCCCTCTAATTTAAAATATTTGTGGTCCTTATGAGTCTTATAATGCTGACGAACATTGAATTTCTTTAATGTTGATATTGCAGTATCACAAAACAAACAAATCATCTTATCTTTGGCAGAAACAAGATATATTGCAGTTCCCAATCCTCATTAAAAAAATCTGTTTTCTCCCTTCAGTGTTCTTTTAGTCTTCTTTGACATGATGGGCTGTCAAGCAGACAGAATTTAAAAATACTGTCAAGCTGTGCAACTATTCACAAATTTCACTTCAAACAGAAACAAAATGTATCATTGTCAAAAGCTGATAACAGACTGGTATACTTGACCCCCATAAACTCTTGCCAACCAGCCTCATGCAGTAGTGGCACCAGTCAGGCAGGGGAAGTTAAAACTAAATCATGAGTGTAGCAGCTGTCAATTTAGCCCTTGTGGCTTACTAACATTCTAATTGTGCTGGTTAATCTAGGAGGATTATTTTATTGAAGCTTATTTTATTTTTGGTATTTTAAATATGCTCATTTTAAAAATAAAAATATAAAAGATCAACAAAAATGTATTAATCAAAATAAAAGAATGTGTTCTGTAAAATTTGGATTCAGTCAAAAGGCTGTATTTAAGGACCTAGAAGATGACACGTGGTCTTAAGGCTGCAGGTTCCCCACCCCTGGTTTACAGTATCCCCATTCCAGATAATTGTCATTATCTGGCCTATCTGGCAGCTCTCTGAAAACTCCAACTCACGGAGCTTTATTTGATTTGACAGGGAGCTCATTCAGCGTGAAGAACTTTTCCCCCCAAGCATTTGGAAAAACAATCAGTGGCAATTGTTTAATATCAGCTGCCTTAAGTGAAGATAATTATTTGGGTAAATAAGAGGCTGACCAAAAAAATGAAAAAAAAAAAAAACTTTTAAAAAGCTAGGGAATAAGATATCCACAGGAAGCTTTAAAAAGTTTCAACATATTCCTGGAAATCTAGATGGCCATAAGCATGTGCAAGGCTATGAGAATACCTAGGAAAGACCTGAGAAGCCCTGACTTTGGATTCTGGCTGATGTTGAGGCTCCGTATAAGCAGGAAATGAAGGCTAAGGCAGAGCTGCAAATTGCCAGAGAGTTGAAGATGTGCCCCAATAGACACACAAAGCCCATAAGCAATGGCTGGGGGATTTATTGGTTCAAAACATTTAAGGAAATCACTGTGTAATTATTAATATTAGATTCCCACAAAGCTAACCAAGCAGAGACTTCAGTGAATGAACGTGACAAATAATGAAGAATTTACAGAATTGGTTCAGGAAATTTGCTAAACAAAGAAATAGAAACAACAATAAGAGCAAAAACAACAAACTGTGGGAGAAGGGGCAATCTGTTATCCAGAGCTGCCACATTATATTATTTAAAATGCCTGGTTATCAACCAAAAAATTTAAGGTATATGCAAAGAAATAAGAAAAAGGCAGTCAATTGAAACTGCTCCTGAGGAAGTCCATACATTTAAAAAGATTAATAACATGAAAAGTATGTTCTTCACCCACAATAGAATGAAATCAGAAATCAATAACAGAAGAAAATTTGGGAAATTCACAAGCATGTAGAAATTAAACAACACACTTATAAATAATAAATCAGAAAAGAAAGCACAATGAATATTAGAAATATTAGAAAATACTTTGAGGTGAATAAAAAGGGAAATATATACCAAACATACTAAAGCATATAAAAACTTATGGGATGTAGATAAAGTAGTACTTAGAGGGAAATTTATAACAGTAAATGTGTATCTTAAGAAAACATAAAAGATCACAACTCAATAATCTACTTATCTTGAGAAATTAGAAAAAGGAGATCAAATTTAACCAAAAACAAGCAGAAGAAAGCAAATAATAAATATTAAAGCAAAAAAAATGAAATAGAGAATAGAAAGGCAATAAAAATCAACAAATGAAAAGTTGATTCTTCTAAAAGATCAACCAATTGAAAACTCTTGTTAAACTAAGGCAAAAAAAGGAGAGAATATTCAAATTAGTAAAATCAAGAATAAAATAGAGGACATTACTACTGACCTCACAGAAATAAAAAGGGTTATAAAGGATGCTATGAACAATTGTATGCCAAAAAACTACATAATGTAGATGAAAATGGACAAATTCCTAGAAAGACACAAAACTGACTCAAGAAGAAACGGAAAATCTGAATAGACTTGTAACAACTAAAGAGATTGAATTAGTTAATTGAAAAATTTCTAAAAAAGAAAAGCCAAGCATCGATCCTTCACAAATGCTCCCAAAAAATAGAGAGGGAGAATCACTTCCCAACTAATTCTGAGGCCAGTAATTGCCTAATACCAAATCGAGACACAGAAATCTCAATAAAAGGACCCTACACACTAATATCCCTTATGAATACAGACGCAAAACTTCTCAGCAAAATACCAGTAAACTGAATCATGCATCACGACAAAGTGAGATTTATACTAGGAACACATGGGTGGTTCGACACATGAAAATCAATCACTGTAATATACCACATTAATAGAATAAGGGATAAAACCACATGAGGCAGTAGAGCATAATGGCTAAGAGCATGGGCCCTGAACCCACTACATGGTTTTCCATACTAGCTCAAACACTAACTGTGTGATCTAGAGCAAGTTGGAAACTTTTCGATGCCTGTTTCCCCCTAGATTGTTTTGAGGAATAAATTAACATGACGTAAATCACTTAGCATAGTTCCTGATACAGACTATGTGCTAGTCACTGTTCTCTGTTGTTATTATTTTACTATTTTTTATTACTAAACTTGCTAGGGATTGTGACAACTATGACTAATCTAACTCTAAAAGCATCTCAATTGATGTGCTTGATTTACTATCTTTAAAAGCTATAGAACTGTCATTGAGAATTAACAGATGCTTTCAGAGATTAAAATAAGCTCATCCATAAGAGAAAAAAGTAACACACTCAAAATCAATTTCTTGTTCTCCCCTACTTAAACTTGCTCTTCCCCAGTGTTCTTCTTCTCAGACAATGACAACAACCAGCTTCTCAGGCCAAAAATATTTAAGTCATCTTTGATTTCATTGTTTCCCTCATGTTCAATATCCAATGCACAAGAAAATTCTTCATCCAACAAGCCCTGATTCTTGGGAAAGAAAAGGATGAGAAATAAGAAAAGGAAAAAAAAATAAGAAAAAGAAAATTCTTCAAAATGTAACCCAATCTAATCACTTCCTACCTCCCTCCCAGTAGCATGCTAGTCCAAGCTGTTACCATCAGTTCTGGATTACTACTGGCCTCCTATCTGGCTTCTCTCTTGTACACCTGCAGTCTAGTCTCCACACAACAGCAAGAATGACACTTTTAAATTGTAAATTAGATCATGACTGATCTTACCATGCCCTATAGGGCCCTATTTAATCTGGTCCCTGGACACCTCTCTAATCCTATTACCTGTGAATTTCCCCCCTGCTCTCAGCATTCCAGCCACAGCTGATTACTGTGTTTATCCTAACACAACAAGCACATTCTTACCTTAGGGTCTTTGTACTTACTGTTTCCTGTGCCAGAAACCCCCTTTCCCCATATGGCTCCCTCTCTCAATTCATGCAGGTCTGTGCTCAAATTTTACCTTCTCAGAGAGGCTATCTCTGAGTATCGTATCTAAAATAGCATTCTCCTACTCTCTATCTTCTTTGTCTACATTATTTTTCTTCATAGCATTTATTGCTATTTGACATTATGTATTTCTCATATGATTATTGCATGTCTCTTCCCATTAAAGTTAGAACTCCATGATTTTGTATATTTTGTTCACTGCTACATTCTGGTGCATAGAGCAGTCAATATTCAATGAATGAATAAAGAGAAAGCAAATCAGGTTAGGAAAAAGAAAGTAACATAGACAACGTTATTTAGAGAAGCCATATATCCCTGAGAAAATTAGAGCAAGTGGCCACTCTCTAGAACTGCTTTGGTTCTCACCAGATTTCCAGGCTCAATTATTTTTTATTTTTTATTTTTTTTTGAGACAGAGTCTCACTCTTTTGCTCAGGCTAGAGTGAGTGCCGTGGCATCAGTCTAGCTCACCGCAACCTCAAACTCCTGGGCTTAGGTGATCTTTCTGCCTCAGCCTCCCGAGTAGCTGAGACTACAGGCATGTGCCACCATGCCCGGCTAATTTTTTTTTCTATATATATTTTTAGTTGGCCGATTAATTTCCCTCTAATTTTAGTAGAGGTGGGGTCTCACTCTTGCTCAGGCTGGTCTCGAACTCCTGAGCTCAAACAATCCGCCTGCCTCGGCCTCCCAGAGTGCTAGGATTACAGGCGTGAGCCACCGCGCCCGGCTGGGCTCAATTATTGTTTAAGTATATTCTTAAAACAGCTACCCACACCCCACATTTGTCTCTGTTCCTTGCAACCAAAGGAACTTAACTAAACCTGAAATTGGTACCAGGAATAGGGTGTCAAATAATAGGTCCAACGAAAATATTGCACTGGCTGTATAGCCTATTAGCAGGAAGAAGAGCAGTAGCATCTTCTCATCTGAGTATGAGAAGGCAGAATGTAGGGCGTGAGGAGGTAAGGCTGGAAAGATAAGCCAGGGATTTGGATACCTTGGACCCCTGAAAGACAAGTTTTCCAGGAACTTTGTGGCCACTGCTTTAGAGCGTTTCTGAATAAAGAAAGTAAAGAATAATGGTGCATTACATTTTACTTTCTAAAGTAAAGTGCAACAGGAAAAGAGCAATCTTTGTTTCCAGGCTGCCCAGATAGCAGCAGACAGAGAAACACAGGGCCATTGTGTTACCTTGTAAGAAATCTGTTTTGCCTCTGTCTTGTGTCTTACAAATCAACATGGCATAGAACACCCACACCAAGTGCAAAGAAGGAGAAGACAAATTATGCTGCCCAGTATTGGGGTAATAGGCAGAAGAGGACTGTTCTGCAGGGCTTACCTCATAGGGAACTCCTACAGCAGTGTGAGAACTCAGGCAGTGTGATTGGTGCCCAAAAGAGAAGCTCCTCTCCAAAGAATTGAGAGTGTAAGCTGATTCCTATGGGGCCTCCTGGTGCTATTATATAGCCTACTCTCCACAAGAAGCTGGCCACAGAGCACAAGCTTGGCCAAGGTTTGGGAGGTATGGGTAGCGGAATTGCTGCAGATGATTGCAAGCCTAGAGTGTAAGTGGGCAATGGGCCAATTGCAGATGTATTTGTTTTGCCTTTCCACCTTCAGCTCTTCTGATAGGTACTTCTCTGTTTGGCACCCTGACGGTGTCCAGTTAACCTGGTTATATAGCATAACCTTTGCCCCGTTGCTTTAATAATTGTTGCTAAGAGAACTAGGCAGGCTCCATATCCCAGGATTACTTAACATGGTAAACGTTTCTCAGTTGTTATTTGAATTCATAAGAAGCAATGGAAGTTTTCAAGCTATAATACAAACGTCCAATAAATTCAAATAGATAACTCTTGTGCTCTATTCTGTCACATTTAACAAATGTAAATATCCAATGATTTAAAATTCAAAATGATGTCATTATTTTAAGAACTATAATGATGCTCATCTCAGCTTTGTTTTGAAAAGATCCTTTTTTAAAATTTTAAAGCATCTGAATATATTCATTAGAAATAGGTATGATGGCAAGTAATAGTGCCTAAAACAAGGTAGTTTATTTCTGTCAGGTAAAAGGAAGGCTGTCAGGGCTAGCTAGTATGAGCATCCACAATCCTTAGATACTAACACTTCTTCCAATTCACTGTTTTGACATCCTTATGACAAAGTCCTTGTTCTCAGGGTCCAAGATAGCAGCTAGAGCTCAATCATTACATCATTTTTCCAGGTAGCATAATGGAGAAAGAGATGAAGAATAAGGAGAGAAGGCATTCACTAGCTGCCTTTTAAAACAGTTTCCTGGAACGTGCTGCACAATCTTCCTGCTTATGTCACATCAGCTAGAAGTTAATCTTAGCTGCAAGGAGAGTGGGAAATGTCTATATTCTGGGTGGCTATGTGCCTAGATAAATATTGGGAGTTATATAACTATGGAAAGAGAAGAATAGATATTGAGGTAAACAACTAGCAATCTGTGTGACATTTCAGGATGGAGCTCTGGAAATTCTGTTTCCAGAGTAGCTTAGCCACAGTTGTTGCTAAGGATGAGGAAAGATTAATCCATGTGACTATTAAGATATGCATGGCTAGAGGGAGAAAAAAATGGAGGTGGAAATTTAGGTTGGAAAGTAGGGATAAAATGTTTTGATTTTTAAATATGAAAAAGAAATTAACTATTGATTGGGAAATACTAATGGGGGGTGGAAATGAGGGCTTTGATCTTAATGAACACTTTGACTGCCCTTCATGTTGCAGAAGTGGGAGAGGATAGCAGGGACGGGGGAGAGTCACCTTAAAGTGATGGCTAAAAGCAGGGGTCGACAAACTATGGTCCTAGGACCAAATCTAGCTCAGTGTTTTTGTCAATAAAGTTTTATTAGAACACACAGCCACACTCATTCATTTATATATTGTCTATGGCTGCTTTCACGTTATAATGGCAGAGTGGAGTTGTTGCAATGTGTGGCATGTGGCCCACAAAGCTGAAAATATTTGCTATCAGAGCCATTACAGAAAAAGTTTGCTACCCTCTGGTTAAAACACCTGAGCAAGGTGATCCAAACTCTGACTTTAATACTTGAAATGTTCTTAAGCAATTTCACATATAAATAACAGTGGATTATATAAATATGATCTTATCTGTAATCACAAGTATGCAATAGCTACATATTATTGGTGAAAAGGCAACATTGCTTTTCTTAAACAATGAAATATCATTTTCCCTGAAGAAGTTTCTGTTTCTCATTATAGTTTGTTTGGTTCTCTCTGGACTCTGTATTCTCTTGCTTCCATAAGACCCTTTGCATGGCTATCAGAGCAATCGAATGCAAACCTTAGCTCTGATAGATAGTGATAATATCCCCAAGGAGTCATTATACATATTGTTGCCTCTGTTGCTTTAATGCAAAGTCAAGAGATTTAATTTTATTACGTTAATGAATTTACCTACTCAAATATAACATCAGCGTACAGAGGGAAAAAAAGAAAACAAAATCATCTTTCAAATTTCAGATCAAATGTCATCTCCTCCATGAGGGCTGCTGTGGTCTGCTCGATGGAATCCCCTCAGCCTCCTCTGTCTTCCTGTGGCACGCAGCCTGTACCGCTCCTGAATCTGTCACATTATGCCTTGTTTTGAGGTTGTCTGTGAACAGATCTATCTCATTCTCTAAAATGTAAGCTTCTTAATGGTATAAATTTTATCTTGTTAGCTTCTACGTGACCAGTGTCCAGCATAATACCTGGCACCTAAAAGGTGCTCAAAAAATGTTGGCTGGATCGAAACACGCAAACGGCAGGCTTTTCACCTCCACCTCATCTCCTCTTTCTTCCCCCTTACAGAGGCCATCGGACCTGCCTGCAGGCTACTTGTTCTGGCCAACGCGTTCTCTCCCCATTTCCCATCTCAGTCTACTTGCTCATTTGCAGATCTATACAAACTACATACGTGTGAAAATACAGCTTTCACACTGAAATTTTCAAAATATGGATTTTCTTCTATCTCTAAAAATTCTCATTCTGTGATATCTTTCTTCACTGGGCTCTGTTTTCTCTCTTTTCTTTCTCTGTCCCTAAATTACATTCACCTTTATGCACTCCACCAAGCAGTGAAGCAGAAGAGACAGAAAAGGAGCTTTATTTCCCTGCATTCCCTGCCTCCCCTCCTCTGTGCTCCATTGATCCAAGATGTTGCACCTGTCTTGGCAAGAACTGAATTTTAAGCCTCATAACAGAGGAAGCGTCTCTTCTTATTCCTACTCTCATCAAAACATGGCCTGAGCTACAAGGACATATAATTCTTATATTTAAAATAACAAGCCCATGAAAAATGCTCACATGGTAGTAATATTCTCCAGGGATTAGGGGGTTGGCAGGTAAACTCACAACCAATGGACGTGGTGAGCATTGTAGAGGGGAAGGGCATGCCTCTAATCCTCGCTTGGGTGAGGCAAAGACATAAAATGTAACCAAAATGTTTGTACCCTCATAATACCCTGAAATAAAAAGAAAAAGAAAAAAGAGAAAAAAGAAAAACTAACTGTAATGAAAATGGGAACCTATGAGAATAGATACTCCCATAATGCCCTTCATAGGCTGTGGACCAGCCCTGCCCTTGTTAGCAAAGGGGCCCATGGCAGGGATCAAGGAATGTGCCCCTTTTGGCCCCAGCCGAAAGTGTCTGTGGGCCCGTTTGCCTTTTCCCAGTGCTGCTGCTGCCAGGACTCACTCTTAGTGTTCTAGCTTCCTAGGCACCCACCAGATGCAGCTGCCAGCCTGAAAGGGAAGAAAAATTGATTTCAGTTTCCAACTTGAGAATGCCGGCACTGCTCTGACCTTCAACAGGGCTACTTCGCTTTCTTGCCAACCCTCGGTCCACAGCCAGAGTTTGCTCTCAGCACTGTTTTGATGCATTTCCCCGGATTTTTTTTTCCTCACTTCTTTTCTGTGGCCTCTCATCTTGCCTGGCCTTGTTCCCTGACTCTCTCCAAACCCAGCAGGGCCTCCTAGCCAACCAGGAAAGTGATGGGCACTCAGAGAGAGTTGCGGCACTGGCTCTTGGCACGCTGACAGGCACCAGGGAGGACCAGCAGCCGGGAGAGAACTGGGGCTGCCTATTCCATCTCTCCTAGCCCAAGAATCACTTTGACCCTTGTAAATGAACAGAGGCTGGTGTGACCTCTGGCTGGAAATGTGCCTATTTTTGCCTCCTTTTTTATTTATAAGATGAAAATAACACTAGGAAGGCACAAATATTCAAAAAGAGAGAGAGAGAGACACTCAATGTCAAAGGAGTGATAAGAGCTCCTTGGAAGACAGCAGTGATTGCTTTAGGCTAGAATCATTAAAGATTTGAGAAAGTAGTCCAGGAGAACTCAAATTGGATCAGACTTTCCAACAATAAGCCCCAAACTAGATTAGGCAACTCTGTAGTCAAGCAATTACACTTCTCTTTCCAGTGAGTATATCTTATTGTCAGAAGTTGGGCTTGTCTAGGAAATACTGATTCTTGCACAGTACTGCTATTCTAGAATCTTCTATTCATGTCACAGCCCATTCCTCTTTCCCTGTGTCACATCCCAACAAAAGGTGGTTGCATGACTCTCTCTGAGGCAAAGTTTACCTTACTGCTAGAATTAGCAAAATGAAGCTCCTTAATTTTGTCTGCAGGCTAGAAGTCAGGGAAGGAGAGACCTGAGATCTGGTTCCAGTTCTATTTTGGCCTACTTTATCTCTCTGGACCTCGATTTGTTCCCCCTACAAGATAAATAGATTAAATCTTTCTTTAAGGTTCTGCTGCTATAATTCATTCCTAGCTACATCAAGTGCATCACAGCTCTGAAGGCAAGAGGAAAAGGATTGGCTCTCAGGTGCACCGATTTCTCTTTGCAGCATTAATGGAAAGAGTAGGTCCTTTGCAGAGGACCCTACTCTACAGCCTTAGACTTGGGGCAGAAGGGAGTTGTTATCAAAGAAATCTGTGCTCCAGAGACCTGAGCATCAGTTCCTCTTGAGAAGTAGAGTCTGTAAAGACCAGCAAGAACCGTCTACTTAAAGCCTCATTCCTGCCCTCCACTGCCCAGCCAGTTCACTACACATGGAGCAAGCACTTTTACGTGCCAGGCACTATTAGAAATACAGAAATGAATTAGGTAGGACCATTTTCCAAATCAAGCTCACAATGTGTGGTAAGAGCAAAAAGCTAGCAAGGTAAAAACCCCCAAAGGGCCTAGCTTAAGAGTCATTCTGAACCTCTTGTTCACTTGCTCAGGAAAGAAATTAAGTAGAGGTTCAAAAGAAGATCTTTGAAATTAGGCACACCTGGATTCAAATTTGGGCAAGTTGATCTTTTGCCATATCTGTCTCCAGCATCTTCAGCTTCAAGTCTTGTTCTCTTTTGGTGTCTTAATACGAGCCCTGCCTTCTCCTGCCTTTAGTTTCCCCACCTTTAAAATGGTACAATAATAGCATCTTTCTCAAAGAATTAGTGAGATAGTGCACACAAAAGTTCTTTACTTTCTTTCCACAAACATTTTTTGAGGGCTTATATGTGTTGAGCATTCTGGAAGATAACTAAGGATACAACTTTGAATTTAGATGTGGCCTTTCCCCTCATGGATTTGCAGTGTGGTGTCAACATTAATAGATATTATATAAATAAATTCATAAGTTTAAACGGGGATAAGTGCTATGTGCTATTTGGGTCCTCCAGGGAGCAGATGTGGAGACAGACTTAGAAGCATAAGAGATTTATTGGGGGTTACTGTCTGAGAAAAATTAAGGGTGGAGGAAGAATAGCCTCAGATGCAGTGCTCTTGTCAAAGGCTTGTCCAGTGCAAGAGAGACTCGGGAACAAAGATTGCCCAACAGAGGAAGGGGAATAGA
>RJWJ010015249.1:0-36545 GCA_004363605.1 Indri indri | reverse complement strand
TCAGCAGCTGGTAAAGAGGTACCTTCATTTTCTGAATGTGCTCTGATAGTAAACAAAAAATATAAAGAAATAGCAATTGTAGTTAACAGTGACTCATCAAAGTGGAAGTTCTACAGCATAAGAAAAACCAATTTATTCCAAGTTTTCCATCAAAGTAAGTATTTTTTTATGACTGGGATGTTAAAGGGCTGTCTATTTCTAGGAGCATGTTGCTTCTTTTCATATATAATCCAAGTGGGAGTGAGATATTAAATCACATTTCTTTGACTTTTCTAAATTTGAAAGCGTGTAATTACCAATAGCTGATTATATATTGGGGGCAAAAGGTTTGAAAAGATCCAATTCATTTTGCTATTTTAGAGGAAATCTGGCCAAATTATGTTTTTGTGAAAATAATACAAACATTGAAACCATACCTAAAATTCTTTTTTCCATAAAAATCCTACAGCATATATCCTAAAAATACAAAATCTGAGTAAAAATAAATAATAAATTTGTTCTAAGCTTTAAATGTCATTATAATGACTTAATTACCAAAGATTAAAAAAATTTCTCATTCTTACAACTACCTTTTATATTGTATATGTGGTTAACATGTAAAAATAAGTCTAATCAAATGAAAAGCACTGAACAAAAGGACTTTTGATATTCTTTTGATAGTCCACTTTTATTTCATGCATTGTTTCTTCCTTTTATGCACTGGCAAACATTTTAAGATATACTTTCTTTCTTGACGCAGCTTCTTAGAAATCTATGTATATTTGATCCAAACTATCATATGTTTTAAAAATTCACAGCATAAACTACTAAGACACAGAAGGAGGCAAGCCAATACAGTATTGCACACTGGACTATATTCTTCGTAGACAGATTACTTAGAGACCCATTTCTAGCACTCGTTCTGGACCATGACAAGTGATCTGTAAATACTTATTACTTTAAAAACACATATAGAGAATATTAATATGTGAAAGAAAAGTTCAGTATATTTTTCACTCAACTTTTAATTAATATTTTGCTTTCATTCTAAATCCTGGTTTTGAGAAAAAAATAAAATGTAATCATTGATACAAGAAATAGTTGATATTTAATCAACAGGTCTAGAAATTCTGAAGAGTTCATTAAGATTTTAAGAAATTATGAAAGACTATATGCTGTGAGTATGGATTTGTGTTATATATATGAACTGATACATAAAAGAAAGAGAGAGCCATGCAAGAATTCCTATACAAAGATGTGCCTTGGCCTCCAATAATTTCTGGAAGTCTATTACTATTTCATTCTAATTCAACACTGAATATAGGAGTATAGCAAAATTAAGAAAGAGAATATACTATTCAAGTGACAGGATATACCATTAAGGGCCAGCAATGACCCCAAAGTTGCTAAACTCAACATACATTTTTAGTCTTCACTTTCTTTGATATCCTGGCAGCATTTAGAACAGCTGACCACTCTTCTGTTTTTGAAACTTTCCTACCTTGGCTTTTATGACAAAATTCTCCAATTTATTTCCAATTCTCTGTGGAGTCTACTTTTGTCCTCTTTTGTTTTTCTTTACAGATTCATTAATGTTGTGGTTCTGGGTAGTAAAAAGAAGGGCATACAAAGAGCAAAATTGGGGAGTTTCACAAAGGAATATCCTAAGCTTCACCCAGTTTTCAATTCCATAGTCTGTCTAGATAATCTCATTATATTCGTTGTATTAATTAGAAGTTAGCCACACAAGAATTCCAAAATTCCAACTGCAATCCAGAATTTTGCTCTGAATTATAGATGTGTATAATTGCCTCATTGACACTTTCCGTTGGTTGTCATGAAAATACGCTAAACCCATCACACAAGGAATGGAACTCAATCTTCCTCAACAAACATGGTCCTCGTTCATGGAGCCCTTGGGTGAAACCCTCATGGAGCATACGAGGCCCTGCATGGTCTCTCCCTGTCTGCTCTCCAGCACCATCTGGCACACTGTAGCCTTTATTCTCTCCATTGTGACCACAAGAGTCTTTCACACGTTTTTCCATCGTTTCCTGCCTAAACAGGGTCTTGCACTTGATTTTCCTCCCTACTGCATTCAGTTGAGTATTTCCCTTGAATTCTCTGTGCAAGTGTTTGTTTAAAGAATCTTCCCTAATTTCACTGATCTAGTCCTCAATTATAAGCACTTAGTGCTCCCTGGACTTATCTTTTTAGCACTTCATAGTCCAGTAATATTAAATTAATACAATTATTTGATTAATGTTTAACTCCCAAACTAGACTCTATTCTCCATGTTTAAGCTCACAACTATACCCCAATGTCTAGCATACAGGTGTAACTCAATAAATGTTGGACAAACCTGTCAAGCAGAGTCCTATGGATAAAAAGAAAAAATGAATAAATCATATTAGTAGTGATAGTAAAATAGTATTACTGGCAGATAAAGCATATGGAAGGCATAATGGTGAATGCTCTGGGCTTGGAAGTAAAACCTGGCCCCACCACTGAACAGTTATTAACTCATGTGATTCTGCAAGTTACTTCACCTCTCTGAACTTCAGTTTGGTCATCTGTAGAAACAGAGAAAAATACGTGCCTTGTAACACAATTGTGAAATCAACTGTTATTATTACTAAAGACCTGGAAAGGCATTCTCTCAAGGCATGTGAAAATCTGGTTAATATTAAAATAGCTAACACATCTGCTCTTTGTGCAGCCTACTTCTTCTCTTCTCTGGACCCCCCAGTTTTCCCCATATACCCTGTCTACCAATAGTCCCTCCACACTCATTTCTAACATCTACTACAGCCTATTCTTCCACTTGGCTTCATTTCTCGTGGGCCGCTCTTTTTCCTTGACCTCTTTCTTAGCCTACTGTCTCTGAATGAGGAGAAAAAATCATCAGCAGTGTTCTAAGGATTTTTATTACTTGCCGAAGAAGTTTAAATGGAGAGTATGTAGTAAGATTGTGGACCCCAGGGAGAGCTGACTGGCTACCTGCCAAGAAGCATCAGAGATGCACAGGGCCTTGGTGAACTGGCTGTGAGCCAGGATTGGCCTATAGTCCTGCAGACTTTGTATTCACAGATTCATCTCTCAGACACTAAGTCACATTAAGTACTTCACTGAGATGTTTGTCTAAAGCCCAATGCTAATTGGTTCCTATTAGAACAAGACCAGCAGCTGTCACAGGAGCCAGAATGTTTGTGGCCATGGTGGTGATAAAGATTCTATCTCCCTCTAAGAAAATCTAGAGCAAAAAAAAAATTGAGAATGTGTTTTGGGACTACAGATTTTGCTTTGCTCTAAACAAACAGATCTTAAAAAGCATCCCTCAGGAGCTGATTCGTGGCTATCTTCCTCAATATATAGGACCTAATACTCAATTCCACTGCTTAAGTCCCCACTCCGCCTGTTTGAGATAGCCTTTTAAAAAATGTGTTCATATTTCTGACAGCTCAGTCTTATCTTGGAAGCCTTTGTTTTTTCAAATGTGGCAGTGCATATTTCTGGCTGATTTACTCTTTTATGTCTTTTTATTTTAAGTCATAAGAGAATCTTGTTTACCTTATTTTCAAGTTCTTTAGTGTATTTTCTATGGTACTCCTTATGTGAGTTATCTACACCAGCAATAATATGAAAACAGATTGATCAACGAAAGGAACATGGAGAAAGTATGCTTCAAATGATTGTAAAAACAGACTTAGAAGTCATCCTTGGTAGTCACATGTAAATGGGACCCTAAATCTCTACTCTGTATATGTAACAAGCCATCCATTTCTCTAGTATTTCCTTCCACCTCATCGTCTGTTGCTAAAGCAGAAATAGATTTTAACTCCAGTCTATAGAGGGGCAATTGATGCTAACTGCTAAAGATTTAGCTTTTATAGAAATGATCGAAGAAATTCAGTTAAATCTCTGGAGACTCCCAACATGTCCTCTATTTTTATGCATACTTCATACCAGTAAAATAAAAAGATTTGGGTTGATTTACGAAAAAATTTATAAGGACTTCAGATTCAAGAGTGTCCTCTAATCAAAAGGTACATTTTGACAGATTAGGTAAATTTTGCAGTGACATCATTCACTGTTTCCACATAAACTGATATTACATTTCCCTCACATTGACTGGAAAAATGAAAAATGGTTATCATGATATTTCTTCAAAATATTTAGCATTGTCCTGTGCAAACTATCTTGCTGTGCATTTACAAGATGTTCATCATGTTGTATCTACTGAAATTACAAGATATAGCATTGAAAAAATAATATTTATTTAGAGTTCTAATAAGCCAAGCCCTTCACCTGTTACTAAGAGTCATAGTATAATAGTTAAAAGTCTAAATACACCAATGATAATCATAAAAGCTATTACCTATTTTGTGCACTTACTAGTGCCAAGTTTTGTGTCTAGGTTTGTTTTCATCCTGTGGCATATCACTCAAAATTTACCACAATCCTAAAATGTAGTTGCTGTAGGATAAAGAAATTAAGACTTCCAGAGGTCAAATAATTTGCCCTAAGTAACAATCTGGTAGATACTTAATGAATACTTGAACCTGGCTGCATATAAATATTGATCTGTTAACTGCTACCCTACAGTTTAACTCCATCCAAATGCCTGTGGACACTAAGTATTTTATTGCATTTGAGGTCCCCTTAGCTCACAGACAGCTTAATCACTAAGTCAATAACAGACAATATTTGAATGCAACAATGTCCACTGGTTTACCCTAAATGTTGTTCTTTACTTACTGACTACTTAAAGGAATTTAGTAATAAATCCTAGGTACTACGAAACTTCAAATTTCCAACTCCATAAATATGGGTGTTTGCATATTGATTTATATTCAAGAAATATATCTCGCTATGAGTTCATCTTGATATGGATATAGTCACTAATGTGGACACAAATAGAACTGATTTGAACCAGAAACATTAACTAATAGTATTGTAATTCCTGCCTTATAAAGGAAAGGAAAAACACGTATCTTTCAAAAAACAATAATGTGCTTGCTTTTCTCTTTCCTTCCTGCTGAAAAGGCAGACAAGTGACAGTCAGGGGCCAGGCCAGGAGACTGTCAGAGTGAAGAGTAGTCCAGTGTGGATGGGAGATTCGTTAGATTGAGGAGAGTTGAGCAAATAAGAAAACATATTGAGGATAACGAGAGCCAGGTTTCTTAAGGTTGACAAAAGGAAATGCAAGTATGGATAGAAGAATAAATCCTGTGATGTTGAGTTGGAGTTGGAAATGCGAGTATGTGTGTGTGTGTGTGTATGATATATACGCGTGTATATAGCATATACACACACACAAACACATACAACAGTATTTCCAATTCCAATATATATGGGTAATTATATATAACAAATTACATACATATTGAAATAATTATGTAAAATGTATGTGTATATGTATATATCTATATATGCTTCTTAGTTTTGACCACTTAGAAAACTTAAAAGCAGTGAAATCTTAGTTTTTATGTATCACTTTTCACAAAAAGAAATCAGGGCTCCTTAGATAAAAGCTGAAGCCAAGTTAGGAAAAATATAAGATGAGCCTAGAACAACTTGAGCCACAAAGAAAGTTCTCAAAGAGCTCAAAGAGTAATGGGGTACATTGAAAGGACACACGAGCCATCTTGAAGGGGCTCCCCGTGGCCAAATCTGAAACATTTAAGCATCAAAATAAATTGTGATAGTAATAGATTATATCCCATCAAATATAACAGAAATACATTAAATTGTAGTTATTCAATTTAAATAGATAGATAGATTGTGAGGAGAAAATAAATCTCTTTCTTAAAGTAGAATGCCAAGGAGCAAATGCAGAAAAAGTGACACAATTAGAAAGTCAGCAAATGGGTCCTTTATGTATACATTTAATCCAGTTCATCCTACTCTGGCCTCTCTCACAATCCACTTTACACACTGCAGAAAGAGTAATTTTCCTGATCATGTAACGATTTTTCACTCTACCCTTGATGTTTCATGCATAATAGATATTTAATAGGTAGTTGTTGAAAGAAAAAAAAATAAGTGAATGAAAGCACTGAAAAGAAGGTATGCTTTAATTCCTAAAAAGTTTTAAAGCTGTTTATATTTCAATTAAACCCTCTCATTTATAGAAAATGGGAAGTTTCAGAATTTTTTTCTGTTATATTATACATTTTTGGCAATTTTAAAAATTCTTTCATAGCAGGTGAGTCTAACCAAGGTGATGGTGTTTCATTCACCGATTTTATTTGGTATGTACTGTGGGTAGGCCCTGTCCTGGGCAATTATGCTACTGAACAAGAAAGACAAGACTCTTGCTTTCAATGAGCTTACATTACAGTGGGATGTGCCTTAAATCATGCTAGCTAATAAGCAAGATGCAGGGTATAAGTTTCCTTGGTGGAGATGGTTGGAGATTAGCAGAGCTCTAATGACAAGATGGGCTGCGGTGATCTGGCAGTGAGTGCTGCAGGCAGAGAACATATATGACAGAGGCCGTAAAGTGGGAAGACTTGGTATATTGAGAAAGAATAAAACTAGGATGTAGTGTCCTATAAGAACAGCATCGTGAGGCCAGGGGCTTAAATAGTGGGCTAGATTACACAGGGAAGGTCATGGTGTGGTGTTTTTTATTTTTTAAGTGCTGTGGAAATCTAAGAGATGGCTTCATGAATTGAAATGACATATATGATTTATGCTTTTGGAAGGGCAGAGTGCTTGCTGTGTGAAGGACGTGATTGTAAAGGGCCCAGAGTGGAAGCCTGGAGACTCAGTGGAAATGAGGTGAGATTGGGTGGTGACACGGCTTGGGCCAAGAGAGGGGAAGTGGAAATGGAAAGAAAGCCTGATTGAAGGAAGGTATGTTTTAGAAGATGAGTTAGGAGGACTAGCTGAAATGGAATGTGTGTGGAGGCAATGACTGAAAGAGAAGAATGAAATATGGATATGGTTTTGGCTGGCTCTGTGGTGCAAGAGATAGTGCATTGGACTTCTGGCTAGGCCTGGTGTGTTAGGGAATTTTCAAGAAGGATTGTTACATGGAGTTGGAGCAATGAGAGGCAGAAAGAACATCAGGGCTTACATAGTGTGAACATCATTGCTCTATAATGCAAACATGTTCCACCTACAGGTGAAAAGCATAGATGTTAACTATTCTGCCTTGAGAGGATTTACATTATCATTGATAAAATTGTTCTGAATTGATAAAAGACTTCAAACAACTATTGCCTTATATGTAGACTGTAGTATGAAGTTTTCTTATTAGTTTTATTTATTTCTACCTATCTTGTATTATTGATAATGATAAAAATCATTACTGAAATTTATGTCATTTACTTCAAATCTGGCTCTGTGCTAAAAGTTCTACATGGAATAATTTTCTTTAATATTTAAAACGACTAATCAAAGTAGGCATTCTTTATCAATCACACTTTATAGGATTAGACACTGAAGTTTGGAGAAGGCTGTTTACTACCTGGCAGATACTGTTCTTACACCCTTTATAAATATCAACTCACTTAATCTTAAAAATAGCCTTATGAAGTAGTTTCTGTTATTATTATCCCTTGAGCTTCAGAATCTTTTTTTTTTTTTTTAATATATTACTTAAGGTCACATCGCCTACCAGTGGTGGCATTGAGATTGCAACTGAGGCGATGTGGCTCCAGAGGTTACCACCTCAACCATCACAAGATGCTGTTTCTGAACAAAGGTAGCATGAGACAGACTTTGCAGCCTGTTTTCTTAGCTACTTGGCTACATTGCTGAACTTTTATAGCCTTCATTTTAAAGAGGGTAAACAGAAACTCAAAGGGAATGGAGAATTTGTCAGGGTCACATAGCAGATCCACACTTAATTTCTAAGTTGTTCTGCTTCCCCTTTTTAATGGTTAAAAGTTACATTTTCATATGGAAACCACCAAATTTACAGTCACTGGATATTTTATTGCAAATAACCCAAAAAACAAAAAAAGCTTGTTGCTACTTATAGAAGGAAGCTTACTAAAATAGCAGTTCTAGATTTACACTTTGCTACAAAATTCACTTGGGATTTTTGTAAATGATTGATGTTTTTACAGAATATATTTGAAATCCACAGGGGTGCTGAGTATGACATATTTAAAACTTCACGATTTTTTGTTATATTTTTAAAATGTGGATTATGATTCTGACATTTTAAATTCTGTTTTTTCAGATAGGGACCCTGGAGTCAGAAAGAGCTGCTAACTCCCCTCTGATCCAAACACAAAGGCTTTAAATGAATAAATAACTGGTACCAAAGTCTGAATGGCAAGACTTAATTGAGGTGTCCCAAAAGATTAAATATAATAATTATAATTTTGTTTTGCTGATTGTATAAAGTCCCAGAAAAAAAAAAAAAACACTTAGGTTTTTCATTGAGGGAAAACAAATTATTACAATTACTTGCTTTATTTAAAAGCATTTAATAAATTTTAAAACTGTATGGTTTTGACCCTTTCTTAATTATAGCAGGTCCTGCGTTCTATTCATAAAATTTTCTTCTTGTTAAACTGGCAGCCTGACAGAAGGATGCACAAAAGTAGACATTGTTCCTCCCTAGGCCATCTCCTTACTAACCTGGCAGTGAATACAACTGGGGACACAGCCATGACTGACACATTTCTAATCAATGAAAACAAATCACAGAACAACAGGCGGAGTGTGCTATCTTTATCAACTGTGTAGTAGGATGCATATTTTTAGGTATAACATACATTGTATATTTTAATACCTACAAAATAAAACACAAAGTAAAATAAAAATAAAATGTAAAAACAAAGTATAAATAGACAAGTAATTCTTTTTACCTAGAAAGTTATGCCTAGCTATTAGGAAATTAATATAAAATTTACACAGAAAAAATAATGCCTTATAAATAACATTTAAGGAACATTTACAGTATAACAGGATGTACAGTAAACAGGTGACATACATGATCTCTTTTAATATTCTCAACTCTACAAAGTAGACTATGATTCCTATTTTACAGCTGAAGAAAAAGAGACTAGGAGATGTTAAGTAAATTGTCCAGAGCGATATAGCTGGTAAGTGGCAGACCTGGGGATTAAATTCACATCTATCTGATTCCAGAGCCTGCGTCTTTAACCATATGGTACACTTTCTCCCAAGGGTGACAACGAAAATATCTGTAAACTTGATAAAACTGAGAATAATTTTTAAAAGACTGCTATTAGTAATAGTAGCAGTATAAAAGTAGTAATAATAGTAATAAACACAGGAGAAAGTCGTGGCATCTGGGTTCTATCTTGCTTTTGATAGCAAGTAGGTTAATTTTTGAAGGCCTCAATTTCTGAGAGAGAGAATAAAACTAGATCATATCGGAAGTTTTCTTCCAGACTAATATTCCACGTTAAATCCTAGGCCTCTATCTTTAGAATGAAACATTGGTCCAAAATGACCACATAAAGCACCACTCCAGCAGCCTCCGTTATTGCACTCTGAGTATGTAGACCTGTAAACATCTTTACAACTGTGGATGAACAGAGGCTGCCTTACCTGTAAATGAATGGTGCCACCGTGGCAGTGTTCGGGTGGCTGTGTTGCTGCTGTTGAGGGAGTTGGACAGCACCATTTCCTGTGCTCTGCCCACTGCTCTGTGCCACTGGCACAGTACAGGAACCAGAGTAAGGTTGGCCAGCTTCCCTTCCTTCCAAAGGAGCGGGGCAGTTAGATGCACTTGCTTTCTCAGTGGTTACGGGCTTAGGTAAGGACTGGGAAGGGCTTCCTTTGGTAGTCCTGAATTTTTCAGACTCTTTGCTTGCTGTGCTGCCAGGTGAGATGGTTTGCTTTGCTGTTGGCACTTTTGAGCCTGGTTTTGGAATCCCACTGGAAGATGGAATTAAACTTTCCTTCTTGGCTGCCGTCGTCTTGCTACCCTTTGGGATCAAGCTTGCAATTTTAGAGGTCTTTTTTGGAGCAGTCTCTGTCATCTGATCCTTCTCTTCCTTGACTGGTTTTTCAGTGCAAACTTTATTTTTGTCCCTGTTCTTTTCCTCTTTTTCCTTTGGCTGTAGCAAAGACTTTTTATTGCTGACATTTTTGCTTCCAGCTTTTGGAGGGGCCAATTTAGGCGACACTTTGGGACTGCTATTTGTTGAGCCACCACTGTTCAGCCCACTGTTAAAACCTTCCATTTCACCAGACTCAGAAAAGGCATCATCGTCCTTCCCACCATCACTGGGTCCTGAACTGGGAGACTGTGGTGGGCGTAAAGCAGTCCGGGCGTTGACCAGCTTGAACTTTTCAAGCATGGATTTCTGTCCCGAGGGAGCAGTTTTGACCCCTTCTGAGACGGGTTGCTTTAGTCTGTCCGAAGATGGTGTGGGAGAGGTGGCTGGGCTCGACTGCTTTATGCTCAGCATGGTGGAGGTGGCGCTGTGTTTGACATTCATGGACTTGCTCCGCCAGGGCTTGCTGGCACTTGGAGAAGGGATGGCAGAGGCAGGTGGCTGCCCAGCAGTACCGGGAGGCTGCATGTTACCAGTTACACCTGAAGAGGGTTGAGGTGCTTTGGAGGAATCTGGACATTGTTAAGAAAAAAGATTTTAAAAAAAGCTGATTAGTCTTGATCACTTATACCACACCATTGAGTACTTCCTAACTATCGATGCATGTAAGTATCTCTCCTCTGAACTGAAAAGAGACGTGCTATGTTCCATCAATTACTTCTGTGATGTGAGTGGCTTCTTTTGTTTCGTTTTGTTTTTAACCATATATCAAAAATGCAGAGTATTTGAGAGGCATTGATTTTGGGAAAAAAGTATGTTTTTCCCCCTCTGAAATTACTCTTACCCAAATGAATTTGCTAGTCACAGATATCTAAGAATAAAACAGCATCCCTCCCCTAAGCAATTCTCTGTATTTTTTTCCAACCTCCACTGTAGCTCATACCAGTAAATGGATATTCCACATGTCCTTATAAAAATATGGTGTATAATGTGTGTTGAGAAATTGCTTTAATCTGGGAGTTTAGCTAATTCTTATCTGATTAAATATACTTATGAATAATAATTAAGCTTTTTTTGTTCATTTTATTTTTCTTTGTATAAAATAATCATTGAAATTTCTGCTTCTAAAGATCATAAAATATACTAAGCAATCTATCTATATCTACATATGTATCTATTTATCTGTATACTAATCTTACAAGGTATATATTAATATTATCATCCTCATTTTATAGATAATGCAACTGGGGCAAAGAAAGAATAACTTGTTCAAGGTCACAAAGCCTGCATTCTGATTTCAGAGACTCTGCTTTTAACCAACACACCTACAGCCTCCTGTAGTGATCTGAACAAACTCTAAAGCCTAATAGAAAATCAAGCTACTTTTTGACAGCTATAAGAAAATAAATCTATTTGACATGTGAGTACTTTACAATGCACTAGTGTTTGCTTGTGTTCCACTCAGAAGTCACGTTATGATGTGAATTTAATGACTGTTCTAGTACTGATCAATGTTTGATTACGAGTCTATTCGTAAGAACAAAAAACTAAATCAAAGAAGAGACTTTATAATATGGTATAGAATAAAAGAGAATTGAGTTACAGTTCAAAGACCTCAATTCAAATGTTGACATTTAGAAACTCTATAATTCTGATCAAGTCATTTAACTCACGTTTCATCAACCATGAATACCTCCCTCTTTCATTTTGGAGGAGTTGGCGAGGGAATGATTAAATTAGATATTAATTTGGTAGTCTTAACATACAGATATTAAAAAATAGATGTAAATCTGTTTTGATAAAATATTCACAATTTTATAAAGAATATCCTTTTCAGAATATTCAGGAATTGAAGTTCATTAGATTTCATTAAATATTTATAGATGTAAAACTACAATGCTTATATTTTAAATGTCCTCTTTAAAAAAGTCAAAACATATGATAAGTCATATGAAATCAAGCCGATTGGTACAGAATACTGGTCTTACTCATTTTTCTAAAGAAGAAATTGACATACAATGAAGGAAATAACCAAAGGAAAAAGGAAAAGAGGTCAAATTGTTACTTGAATTTTTGTGTGAGTTAGGCAGGTTTTATTTTTTAGAAACTAATTGTACCTAAAATAACAGTTGATATTTGAAATTTATCTCAACAATAAAATATTATAAACAAATGCATTTTATATTACTATTAAATTTTCTTAAACGAATTGGTATACCAACTTTGATGTCTAATTCTTACTAATGCTCTACAATTCCTCATTTCAACTGGCAAAAACTAATACTAATAGTACAAAACTATATCTATATATGCTCCAGATCTGCAGTCCCCAATCCCCTGGACAGCGGACTAGTAAAGGTCTGTGGCCTGTTAGGAACCGGGACACAAAGCAGGAGGTGAGTGGCGGGCCAGGAGCGAAGCTTCATCTGTGTTTACAGCTGCTCCCCATCGCTTGCATCACCACCTGAGCCTCACCTCCTGTCAGATCAGTGGTGGCATTAGATTCTCATAAGAGCAAGAACCCTACTGTCAACCACACATGTGAGGGATCTAGGTTGCACGCTCCTTATGAGAATCTAATGCCTGATGATCTGAGGTGGAGCTGAGGTGGTGATGCTAGTGCTGGGGAGCAGCTGCAAATACAGATTATCAATAGCAGAGAGGTTTGACTGCACAGAGACCATAATAAATCAACTGTTCGCAGACTCATATCAAAACCCTATCAGTGAGTGGCAAGTAACAATCAAGCTCCATTTGGTGGCAGGCTTCACAGGGGCAAGTGAGTTGATGTACTTCAATTGTACAGCTGTATCTGGTGGCAGGCGTTAAGTCAGAATCCAACATTTATTTTAGTCCATGCATGGCCCACACATTATTCTATTTACCACTTCCATTCATGCCTCTTTCCCAGACTGTGTACTTGTCTCAGTCACAGTTTTGGTAAGCCCACAAGCTAACCCTAGCAAAAGTGAGTAAAAAACAAACGTCACTGGAGAGCTTCTTTCAAAAGGGGGGAAGATCCAATGATGAGACAGCAGAAGACCGAAGACTGCCAATAAAATGAAAGCTGCATTTAAAAGAAAAAAACCAGTAGTCCTACTAATATTACGGGGTTCATTGCAACAGGTGATTCACATTCTCCAAGCCTGCTTTGTGCTACATGTGGTGACCAACTATCCAACAAAGCCATGAAACGTTCAAGACTGCTTTGCCACATGGAGACCAAGCACCCTGCATTAAAAGACAAGGCTTTGGAGTTTTTCAGAAGAAAAAAAAAAAAAAAACATGAACATGAAGAACAGCAGCAATTACTGAAGGCCACCACTTCAACAAATGTCTGCACTGAGAGCATCGTTCTTAGTGGCTAACTGCATTGCTAAAGCTAAGAAGCCCTTTACTATTAGTGAAAAGTTGATCCTGCCTGCCGCTAAGGACATTTGCTGTGAACTTTTACGAGAGACTGAAGTTCAAAAGGTGGCACGTGTTCCTCTTTCAGCCAGCACCATAACTAGACAAATTGATGAAACAGCAGAGGGTACTGAGGCACAATTGTTAGAGAGGATTAATGAGTCACTGTGTTACACAATCCAAGTTGATGTGTCTAGCATGTTGACAAGGCAACAATGCTTGTTTTTGTGTGATATTTTTCAGGAGATGAGCATGAGGGTATGTTATGTGCACTTTTGTTGCCAACCAATGCCACAGCTGCAGAACTATTCAAGTCTTTAAATGATTACGTATCAGGAAAACTGAATTGGTCATTTCGTGTCAGTATATGCATGCACAGAGTGGCTGTCATGACTGGACGGCTTTCTGGTTTCACCGTTTGGGTCAAGGAGGTCGCATCTGAATGCGTGTCTGCATACTGTGTCATCCATAGAGAAATGCTGGCTAGCTGAAAAATGTCACCTGAACTAAATGTTTTGCAGGATGTGATTAAAATCATCAGCCACATGAAAGTACATGCCCCTAACTCACATCTGTTCACACAGCTCAGTGAGAAGATGGGCGCAGAGCACACACGTCTTCTCTTATACACAGAAGTGAGATGGCTTTCTAAATGTAGATCACCAGCCAGAGTTTTTGAGTTACGAGAGCTGCTCCAGAGATTTCTTTTAGAAAAACAGTCACCACTGGCAGCACATTTCAGTGATATATAATGGGCTGCAAAACTTGCTTACTTGTGTGACATATTCAACCTGCTCAACGAACTCAATCTGTCACTTCAGGGGTGTAGTTGGGGGAGTGACAGCTGTCTTCAAGTTGGCAGATAAAGTGGCTGCCTTCAAAGCCAAACTGGAATTGTGGGGGGCAATAAGTGAACACTGGGATTTTTGACATGTTTTTCAAACATTAGCAGAGATTGTGAAAGAGACTGAGCCAGGGCCTTCTTTCTCCCAGATGGAGCTTCTTTCTTTCAGCTTTCAAAGGAGTTTGAGTATTATTTCCCAACCACAAAAGACCTCCTAACTGGTAAGGACCAGCACCATGACCCATCTGTGAATAAGCAAGATGAATCGACTTTGTCAGTGTTAGGAAAGGATCATCTGCTTGAGATCGCAAATGACGGTGGCCTTAAAAGTATGTTTGAGACAACTTCAAATGTCCATTATGTTCTGAATTAAAGTCAAGGGAGAATATCCTGAGACTTCCACAAAAGCAGTGAAAAGCCTGCTTCTATTTCCAACATCCTATCTTTGTGAAGCAGGGTTTTCTGCAGTGACGGCTACCAAAACCAGATTCTGAAGTAGACTGGACACAAGCAACACACTTCAGGTGTCACTGTCTCCCATCACCAGTCACCGTCCCAGTCCCAGATGGGACTGTCTAGTTGCAGGAAAACAAGCTCAGGGCTCCCACTGATTCTGCATTGTGGTGAGTTGCATAATTATTTAATTCTATATTACAATGTAACAATAACAGAAATAAAGTGCACAATAAATGTAGCGTGCTTGAATCATCCTGAAACCATCCTCTCTCCCCCAAATCTGTGGAAAAATTGTCTTCCATGAAACCAGTCCCTAGTGCTCAAAACGTTGGGGACCGCTGCTCTAGATTATAGTGTAGTTGTTCACTGAAAAGTCGAAATGCTTACATGATATATTTAAATTTTAAAGATTATGATGATAAATTGATCTTTTTTCAGCATTCATGTAAAGTCTGTAATCATGTCCATGTTTGGAATAATTACGGAAATACGTTCAGTTCATACACAAGCACTAGGTTGTTCTGAAAAACAATAGGTGTGTTGACTGATTTAAGACAAATTTAACAAGCTTTAAAACTTCCAATTACTCAAATACATTCACTGTCCGTTAATGAATTTTAATCTTTTGCTTATTATCTATAAGTACAAGTAATTCCAAGTTTATTTCACCAACCCTTTCAGAGACTGATAATATTTCATCATGATTTGGATGATTCTTGGTAGCAGAAAGAGCAGACTGATAACATACATGTAGGAATACCTACCAAATATTGCTCCAGATTTTCTCCTTATTAGTCTTTGATTTTACTTCCTCAGGAGGGGAGAAAAAACTTACTCCAACATCCACTTCTGACCAAAATAGCATCAAGTCTGGATTAGGTGGCTCCTTTACTTTTGTCCACAACTTAGCATTTCCTCTACTATAGCTATTATCGGTCTGCTATAAACTCTACTGTGCTGTACATTCCATGAACGCAAAGACCATATCTGTATTATTCATCATATTATACTACGTACATAACACCTATTATACATGTCAGGCACTGAACAAAGTATTTGATGTGTATTAACTCAATTAATCCTGCTAAAAACAGCATGAGGTTTCCATCATACCCCATTTTATGCATGAAGAAACTGAAGAACAAAGAGGTTAAATAACTTGGTCAACGTTATATAATTTGTAAGTGACAAAACTGAGAACTGAACTTTGTTTGAATTCTAAGTTAATCCTGTCACCCACTGTGTTATACTATTTCTCAAATGCAGAAGGATAAGCTCAATGGCTTATCAATTACAATACTATCCCTTGATATAGAAACATAGAAAAGAGTAATTTTCAAATAAATGCCTTTAATAATAGGATTACATCAAATGAACTTTATTTCTTAATTAGCCATATTCTATTGAAAACTAAGAATTTTTCCTTCAAACAAAATGAATTTTCTCAAATTCAATGAATTGTGTTTATGCCCATGCATTTCACACAATGACCTTACTATTTTGCTGATTTTTGTCTAATGTATTACATAAGGCTCTAATTTTCTACTTTTTCCAGGAATATTAATTAATGATATTCAGTTCCAACTCTTTATAGGACACTAATCTAGGCACATCATCTGTTGATATTTACTAAGCGGCTACTCTATCCAAGATACTCTAAGACACACTGTACTATTGTTTGATGGCAGAAAATACAGTCATAAAAGATAAATGCTACTGCATGGTGACATGTATTAAATGTCAACTCCGTGGCATATGGGAAGGAAAACAGTATAGAAGATTAGTTGCAAGGGCTCACAGAGGGCTGTACAGTAAGATCAAGATAGGGAGATATGTACACCTTTGAGGCAGGAGGAACATTTATAGAATTATATTAGGGAAATATATAAAATTTATTCTATTTATTTAAAATAAAAATGTGTACATACATATATTGGGACACAGAGTTGGAGAGAAATACAGTCCCCCCAAAATCAAAGCCTATTCTGCTGGGCATATTATTAAGAGGAACATGATGGCATTCCATTGAATTCATCATCACTCTGTTACATTAATCTCAAAAGTTATTTCTGATATTTCTTGTTCTATAATGAAAATAATATTAGTAATTATTACAAATATAATTACACTAACTGGCATTTAATCGAAGGTTATTTAACTAAATTATTATTATTTTAATTCTTTTAGAGATGGGATCTGACTCTGTTGCCCAGGCTGGTGTGCAGTGGCATAATCATAACTTACAGTTTCCTCAAACTCCTGTGCTTAAGCAATGCTGTAGTCTACCTCAGCCTCCCAAGTAGCTGGGACTACAGCTACCTGCTACCTTACGTGGCTAATTGTTTAAAATTTTTGTGGAGATGGGGGTCTCACTATGTTGCCCAGGCTGGTCTCCAACTCCTGGCCTGAAGTGATCCTCCCACCTTAGTCTCCCAAACTGCTGGGATTACAGGCATGAAGCACATACCTGGCCTTAACTAAGTTATTTCACAACAATCCAATGAGGTGGAAAGGGCTCATATTGCTGATTCACATTTGTGGAAACCAAAGCTTAATGAGCCTAAGCAACTCATTCAATGGTGTCTAGCTAATGAGGACTGTGTGGTGGAGCTAGGTTTTGACACATTGTGTCACTCGAGAGACCAAACTCTATAATTGTATTAGAATTTCTAACATTCTGAGTTTTAACACAGTGGTTCTCAAACTTTAATGTGCACACAGGTCATCAGAGGATGACACGGGTCATCAGAGGATGCACATTGTGACTCAGCAGGTCTGAAGTGGGCCCTGAGATTCTGAATTTCTAACAAGCTTCCAGAGATGTTGTTTTGAGTAGCAAGAGTTGAACGGTCTCATAGATAATGAAACCTATTGACATTTTCAGTTTTAAAGGGTTGTTTCTTATGACAGTACATACCCAAATTGGCTAACTTCATTAAATGTTCCACAGCTATACAATATTAACATGTTTCACTCTTTGAACTTTCAGAACCTTGGCCAGCTCTGAGTTCATCTGGATGTTTAGCAGTTTGTGGCAAAGAATCACTAAGAACATGCCCATCAGGTTTTCCTTTTTCTCATCATCTTAGCTACATGTTTAGTGAGTACATGCTGTGTGTCTACAACTAGGTTAAGAAGTCGGGAGACTCCTATCAGAGCTTTGGTAGGGTTGAGAGGAGAAGGTAGAAAAGAACTAGTCAGGATGCTTTTTAAGTAGCTGATGGACAAGAAAAATAGGAAAGAATATTCCTTCCTTAGAAAAGAGAAAAGGAGCTGAAGATATTAACTAGATAGACCTCTATAGAAGTTCAAGTCCAGAAGAGGAATTTCAACATCACTACACTCAAAAATGAAATGAGAGGAACATCCACATCCAATCTACAGTAATGGTCATGGCAACAGCTGTAAAATTCTCAGGCGAGTACACACATATACGATACTTCTCTAAGCTCAGCTCTAAATCTCTCCCTAGACTGTCTCTCTACAGCAGCAATGAGGTGTTTCAGATTTCATTAAGAGGGTGAATCATAGGTCATTGTGCATCAGGAAGGCATTGAAATAATAAGAGGCTTTCTGGACTGCTCACAAGAAAGTTTGCACAACAATAGCAGCGGAAATGGCAGCATCTGTGGCTTTTATAGAGTAGGTGCAGCCCCCAAACTCTAGTCTCTGCCATTTATGTATTCAGTAATAAGTAGCCTAGTCCCAATGACACATTGCTGAATGTTGATATTGTTGCTTCTCAGTATGGGGAAAAGAACAGACATCTAATGCACATATTTAAAAGTATTCCTGAAATGGATTTGTACCTTGCATTTTCATGGGCAATCTCTGCTTACAGTCCTGCCCCTTGTCTCTGGTCCCCAAATAGCAATTTTCTGCCACTCTCCCTCTTCTGCTTTCTCTTCTTCCACCTCCACATCCACCATTGCCAATGCCACCATAACCAAATAATAGTATTCATCCACTGCTTACTTTCTTCCAAATACTTCATAAGCTCTTTATACATGGTATCTCATTTAAATCCATAATAATCTACAATGTACTTATGATTTCTCTTGTTAGAAATGAGGAAATAGAAGCTTAGTAAGAGAAAGCACCTTTTCCTCAATCACACATATAGTAAAACTCAGAAAAGGCAAAATAAAAATTGGAACTTGGGTTTATCTGACTTGAAAATTTGGAGGATTTTCACTATCTTTTTTTTTTTCTTTTTCTCCATGTGTTTGCTGCATGCCCAGAAATTCTGCTGGCATGGCTTTCCAGAAAGCCACATACTTGTCGAACAGTGAAGTTAATTGGGTAACCCCCTGTTTTCCTTCTTCCTCAGTGAGCAGAATATAAATGGAGAGAATATCACACGGACACTTTCTACTCGGTAAACTATAGGCTATTTTTTTCAGCATCCTACTTGCACCCGCTGCTCTGAGTTGATGTGACAATGGATATTCATTAATGATTACAAAACATCTAAATTTGCAAAATTAATGTTCAGTTATCTCATCTTGCCAATAAATATAATGATGACTTGTGATCAATGCCAATCTAGTTCTAAAATTAATACATTGAAGTAAATGTGGCAGTCACAACAGGCATATGGAAACTATAGAGAACAATTTTCTATGGAACTTCAGTTATCTTTAGAGCTTAGCACCATGATGCCAATAGTGCTATCAGCCTGAGAAAGTGTATAGGGACCATCTTCAATCTGTTCATTTCTTTTTCCTCACTGAATAGTACATTGCTTAGATTGAAGCAACGCAGCTTTTAACTCAGAAATATAGGAAAGACAACAACAATGATGACAACAGCATCCTTCTTTCTAAAGTATTCCCAGTATAGCAGGCATTGTGCTCGGTGACATAGGTGGCCCCAGCTGAATATAGGATACCTGAAGCATCACAGATTATTGCAAAAAGAAGAAAACAATTAAGCTATGTGGCCACGGCAACTGGTTTGATGAATAATTAATTTAGACTCTCATTTTATAATAACATATCAAAATACTTTTAAAATATTTTGAAAAGTTGAAAAAATAGTAGGATTCAAATCCAAATTTGTCTTGCTACTGAACGGCTCCTTGTGCACCTCACCACACTGCCTTGCACAAATGATTGCATGGGTAACACCTCAGTCATCAATTTTATAATGACTCAACCGAAACATGGGATGTTGTTGTAAGGGATCCTGGAGGCTCTGTCCATTCTGAACTTGCTTATATCGTACCATTTGCAATGTTAGAGTGCCACTTTGTGGAGTGTTGTAAAATGTACGGAAGCTTACATTCACCGGCCAGTTGCAAAACAGTATGTAATCTTTGTACGGGCATATTTAATTTGTGGACACTTTACTATGAGTGCATATATACATAAATAAAAACATATAAGTCCACATCTATATAGTCATATCCCCTGATATATGTACCTAATTATGGTAGCTAATGAAAATCCCTAACATCTTAGAAATTATGATGTTGACATTATATTTTAGGCTTCTATGAGTGTTAAGTAACAAAGCAAAAAGTCACAGTAAAACACATAACATCACCAGTAAAGTAATATGATAACTAAAACACATTTGCATTGGCTTGAAAATTTAAAACTTCAGTTCTTTGACTTTATAGTTATTTCAGATTAATTAGAACAAATGGAGAAAGTCCTTAAGACCTAGACATCTGTGTTTTAGCTGACAATGAGCTGCCCAAATTTCATGACTAATGCAAAATTCTCATTAACTTTTATTGTTTTATAACATGGAATTAAAATGTCACTAAGTCCTTGGCATCAATTTTACTAATGCTATTTTGAGTGAAAATAAAAGCAAAAGCTCCCCCACCAGAAGAAACTTGATCAGAATTCAGAAGAGAAAGGAACATTGCTCTTCAGTACATGTACAGGTATAATGTAAGAATCGCATGTGGGAAACAGTAAAAAGATGTCAGTATTCCCTCAGCTGCTGTGGCATGTTTCTTGGCAACATGCAAAAACACCTCTCCACTAAGGGACTCTGTCAAATAATACATGTTTATAGATCATAGTTCAGAAACTGGATTCCAAATAAAGAGATATTTATAATCTTAATATTAAGCCATTTAGCATTGTTCAGATTTATTACACAGATTTTGTAAAACAAGGATAATTTCTTAAGATAATTTGCATCAGACATGCAAATAACATTTACAAATGAACCATGGCATGATTTTTACAAGATCTGATTTCCAGTGAACAGGTATTTGGTTTTCTTTAGAGCATGTATTTATCTAGAGTACTCTTAAAGGATGCCTGGGCAAATGGATAAATGCTGGCATCAGAATGTATTATCCGTTGTCGGTTTCTGAATGGCAGGTCATCAGGAAAAGAAACTGAAGGACTCTCAAAAGAAATGCTTTACAAACGATGCTATCTTCATTTCACAACTTGTTCTGAGAGATTTGTTCTCACATTCCACTTCAGCATAATGGTGAGATAGCATTGCATTCTATTGGAACATTTCCATTTCAGCCTTCTCTGCAAATGATAATCTATTACAATGTGCTCTGATATTTTAATTCATTTGATGAAATGGTAAAATGAACACACTATTTTTCTGAATTGCATTACTATTAAAATTATATTAGATGTATCTTTTGAAGTACAATTTGTGATTCTCTACTGATTTCCTTTCCTTATTCATTTTCAAATAAGCCAATTTTTTTTTTACAAATCATAGATATGAAAAGCTACTGTGCTTTCAACAATTTGTTTTTCTTAAATAAAAAAGTGAAATTGTTTTAATTGTGAATAAACCTTTATTATCTATTATAAATTCTACAGATTCCTAAACTGATTTATATAACTCATCTCCTCAGACTCATTAAAGAATGTAGAAAGTATATTTCCACTTAGAAGCATTCAAGTAGCACATTACAGATAATTTGGTTCAACCTTCAAATAAAATATCTCAATTTATTAATTTAAAATATATTATTAATTTAAATGTTCCAATTTTTAACAACTAAAGAGGAATAGCAATTAGAATTAGGACATTCAAGTTCGTATTTTCTGAATTCTGTCATTATAATACTGTAAACTTTGAAAATTCTTGTTTAATTTTCACCTTGCTTGGTCATACCCAAGATATGTATGCAAATTAGTTTATGATACAGATCAACTTGTCAGCAGATGGAATCTTATATTTTTATGTATGTTATGCTAGAACTATAATGTCAAAAAGATTCAAACATCTTTATCGAAATATGTATTATTTGAATACAGAATAAATTATAAATTGTTTTATATGTAACATTTATTATTTTGTTTGCTCTTATAATTTAAGATAGTATTTTGGAAATATAAAATAGCATGGCATAATGATTAATTCAGAAACATTAATATTGGATGTACTGATGTACATTGTAACTCCATGTTTAATAGAAAATTCCATATTGTACATAAAACAAATTGCAGATGTCTGCATCATATGATGCAATTTAAGCTTAAGTTACTATTGGCAGTTGATAGACATTTAATGCCTAGATTTCATGTATAATATTATAAATATTTTTCAATATGAGATCACACACTGTAAATGTTTCAGAATTTTTAGTTAGTTGGAATTAAATGGCTAATTCGCCATGAAAACTCTTGTATTTGACTGTAAATATGTGATCTAAGGAAATCTGCTTTGCATGATCAAAGACTGCATATTATACGTATCTGTCTCCATCTTGTGGTTATTACAAATATTGCTACTTTCTAATTTTCACTGCTTCTTAGACATACATAGGAGAGGTTGGGTGGCCATGGAAAAATGCTAATGCTTATCTATCTTTGAATTTTTACTTTTAAAGACAGAAATGAAGTCAAAGAAAAGATTTTCGCATTATAGAACAATCATATAGATATATTATGATATCCCATTGCTAACATTTCTAAGTCTCTGCCAACATTAGTAATTTCTTGAAAAATATTGTATAACTGTGGTATAATGTAGCTTAATGAAATACTTTGGCTGTCCATTCAATTTATGTCTATCTATTTCTTTATTTCTTTTCTATTATTTTCTTTATTTTGAGGCAGGGTCTCACTCTGTTGCCCAGGTTGGAGTGCAGTGGTGTGTGATCACAGCTCACTGTAATTTCCAATTCCTGTGATCAAGTGATCCTCCTGCCTCAGCCTCCCAAGTAGCTGGGACTACAAGTGCCCACCACCATACTTGGCTAATTTTTTCTGAAAGTTTTTGTAGAGAAGGGTCTCACTGTGTTGTCCAGGCTGGTCTTGAACTCCTGGCCTCAAGCAATCCTCCCACCTCAGCCTCCCAAAGTGTTAGGATTACAGGCATGAACCACTGCACCCAACCAACACATCTCTATTTCTAAGCTTGTTAGCCTCCTCTAGAAATTTCATACCATGTACAGGAACTATTAGCCTGAACTCATCTAACACTTCCTAAAAAAGTTACAGAGCAAGGGGAAATGTTTTTCTGATAAGGAAATGTCATCTCCCTTTTCCCCAAGAAGAGTATGCCTTCGGTAATATTTCTTATACCTTGAATCAAAGATAGTATAATATTTTATATTTTAAAAACAAACTCTTAACTTCGAAATACACTGTTTTGAAATTTTTCATTCAATTCAAGAGCTGGGGATATTGCAAGGATCAAGACACATTGTTCTGCTCTCAGGGGTTTACAGTATGCCCAATTTTGCTTTCATTGGAGGGCGAGATTTTCACAAAAGAGTGTCTAAATCATAGATCACATCTGTCAATTCATATCCAAGTAAGAGAAAGTTGTCTAATCATTTACCTATCTGAAATGATTTGCAATTATTCTAATCCAAACCAAAGTGTTCCTGCTTGGTTGAACTATTCAAACCAAACTTGCCAACCATTTTACTAACTAAATATCTGTATCACTTTTTAACTTCAAATGTTGTTCCACGTAGAGCCCAATACTATGAAGAGAAGTTTGAAGTTCTATTGATATGAAAACTGTGATTTCCTCGTGGTTCAGGTGTAAACTTCACACTCTCTGCCCTGCTATGCAGTGACAGGCAGCAAGCTGGAGTCTCTCAGTTTACATGGACATTTTGCATATCACAGAGAACTGGGTGGCATATACTTCATTTATAATATGCCTTTAACATATAATCCCGCTAATTGTCCTTTCTTCCTAATGGTTTTTTTATATTTATATTATGCACTATTTTAAATAAACAAAACAAATATGAAAAATTTATCTTTTGGAGAAAACTGAGGTCATAATACTCCCAGGACCTGCTGCTTGCAAAGATAAATACCTATCATAATTATGTTTCAACTTCTGATGCTCCAACCTTAACTGCCCCAAACACTTATGATACTTACATTAACTGAAGCTAAGGATTCAAATAAATTCAACACAGTTTTATGATTTCAGGATAAATTTTCATAAAACTTGAAAGGCATAAGAAAATACTATTTATATGCTCCTGGGAGGAACTGTTTTTAAGAGACGGATTTAATACTTGGGTATACAATTAACTACTTTAAAATAAATGAGTTTATTTGCTTAAAATCTTCTTTAAATAAGAAAACCAGAATTTAGGAGGGGGCAGCTAGGAAACATAATGAAACTCCACTGATAACATTTCTATCCCAAAAGCTGTTACACTGCTCAAATATTAGACTTAGCGTGTAACTCACGAGACTCATGTTAGACTTCCGCCATAATGATGTAATAGGTGAAAACTTACCCTTTTCATTTCCATTTGCATAATTTGGAGGCTTGTTTTTGTCAATGCTGTTAAAGCTCTGACTTCTCCTATTTAAATTAGAGGCTCCCTGGACCTTGCTGCTGCTGCCTGCAGCTGGCACCCTAGAGGGCCCTGGAAGCCTGTAATAGTATAAGAAAAATTACATCATTATTGTACATTATGGAAAGGTAAAAAGCAGGGTTCTGAACAGGGAAGAGTAAATGAGAAAATTACAATATGTGATGTTCTAAAATCTATTTAGCAGAAGATGGTGGTTTAAGTGACTAATAGCTAAACACAAGGTTGGAGATCTTCAGAAAAATCTTCTTTCACTTTATAATAAACATGCTCCCAAAGAGTAGTAATAATGTAAAATAATCAAAAATAATCTTTAACTTGAAAGTTATACTTACCCCACCCCTGACGAAGAAAACTTTGCCTTATAAGTACTGTAGTAATTACATGAAAAGTAAGGGAAACAATAACACTTAACTTTATGATATTCTCAGCATATTAATAAGCAACTCACAGTTGTTACAGTGTTCTTTTCAATGTATGGGACATTTGTTTTTACAAATATAGGTGGCTATAGTCTAAGTCAGCTCATATATTAATAACAAGTTTTAATAAGAATAAAGCTACTGAAAAATTGAGAACAGCCAATGCTTATCGATCATCTAAGCTAATTACTACTTTAATTGAAACATAGTGCTGAGACCCAGATCATGAGTTAAATTATATTTGACTGGTCTGCCTCACCAAAAAACTCTTTCATTTTCTTGCCAAAAATAAGTACCTGGTTACCTCCCAAGTGCAACCAACTGATCACAGAGGAGATATGACAAGAAAGAATGCAGATCTCGGAAGAAAATTGTTCTTAGCTGAATGACAATTTAAAATATACTACAGTGACAGCATCTTTAGGTAGTCTTTGTGTATAAAAAACAGGACACAGGGAAATATACACAGGCTATCTTACAATAGAGGCAGTTTGATAGGAGGTCCAATAACATATATATATATATATATATATATATATATATATACACACACACACACACATATACATATATATATATTTTTTTGTTTGTTTGTTTGTTTGAGACAGAGTCTCACTCTGTTGCCTGGGGCAGAGTGCCGTGGCATCAGCGTAGCTCACAGCAACCTCAAACTCCTCGGCTCAAGCGATCCTTCTGCCTCAGCCTCCCGAGTAGCTGGGACTACAGGCATGCGCCACCATGCCCGGCTAATTTTTTCTATATATATATTTTTAGTTGTCCGGATAATTTCTTTCTATTTTTAGTAGAGATGGGGTCTCGCCCTTGCTCGGGCTGGTCTCGAACTCCTGACCTTGAGCGATCCACCCACCTCGGCCTCCCAGAGTGCTAGGATTATAGGCGTGAGCCACCGCGCCCGGCCTCCTATAGTTATTTTATTGTATTATAATTAAATATCAGTTTGCATCATTTATTTTACTGTTTAAACAATATCTACATTAAAATTTCAATTATCAATTATTTAATGAGCTGTGTCTAAAATGTGAAATTATGAGATTTTGATTTTATGCTACTAACACACATTGTACAATAAAATAAATCCACATACATTAAAAACTAAAAATTAAGAATCAATATTGACATTCTAATATCATTTAGAAAAACATGATATTAAAGGTTGCCAACAGCTTTGCTAGTATTTGCTGCCGCTATATGAATGTCACTGTGTACTACTGTGAAAAATTTTATTGGAGGAGGGGACGGGTATATGCATACACGAAGAGTGCAATGCGCACCATCCGAGAGATGGACATGCTTGAAACTCGGACTCGGGGGGGGAGGGGGGGTAAGGGCAACATACGTAACCTAAACATCTGTACCCCCATAATATGCTGAAATAAAAAAAATTTTTTATTTGAAAAGAAAAAAAAACAAAAACAATCTAGAACCAAACTATAAATACAGTACTGAATATTTTTTGCAGTTCTCTTGTATAAAACTTTTAAAGAAAAGATTGTTTATATCTGGCATAATGGTGCCCAATATATCAAAATTTCACAATCCAGTTGTTATAATATTCAAATTTTAACTCACCTTTATTAATATTACTTGACTATATTATTTCCATAGATTAGGAAATCAAACCCTTAGAAAATATAAATGCTTAAATGCTTTTATAAAAGTAACAGGCATTGCATAATGGAATGAACATCAGGAAAAAACAAATACCAGCTTACAAACAAAAGTGTTGATTTTTCAGAACAGTTAATAGTTTGAAAATGTTGACTATGTTTTAGACTTTAAATACATACGGCTAATAAACAGTCCATTCAGCTATTTCGCTAATTAGAGGTTTTGTCATACACAAGATTAGAATCTTTTCCAAATGATTCCAGCATTTAACTTTTGCTCAAATGAATCTACAAGGGTTTGTAAGTATGGAACAATAACCACAGACACTAGGAATTTATAGTACCAGTGACTGCACTCTGCAGAAAGAACTCAACAAATTAATTTGGCCAAATATCCCAATCATAATAAATCTCAGCACTATTTCTGTAGACATAGCCATAGACAGAAAATTCATTCCAAACTAATGTATAAACAAATTCTGTCACAAAACCTGCCCTGCTTGCAATGAAAACTGACCCGTTTCTAGAAAGCAATTAAAATACATTTTAGTCTTTACTGTGACCCATAAAGCCAAATGATCTTCAGTCCTCAGAAGAACAAATTAAAACAAATTAAAAAATTGCATTTGCTCTTCTCATTACCCTAATTTGATAGGCAGCCAGAGCCTCCAGATCATTCATCAAAGTAATAAAAGGGAAATGAGATGAAGCAAAGTAAGATAGAAAGAGAGAGAGGTTCTATTAAAACAAAGTACTTAAAATATATTTCACATGCCAAAGTCTTAGAAGGAGTAATAAAAAATGCTCATTTGCTTATTGTACATGGCAGGTCACTGTTCCTTACATGTTGTAATTTAGATCATTTATTTTAGTTTTTAATTAAATACTTTCTTAAATTTGTCTCTCCAGAATCTTTCTGACTACTATGAAAATGAACATAACTTAGAAAACCAAGGCAAGGGAAAAGGCACCTACCTCAATTCAAAGCATCAGAAGTAGTCCTTGTGATCAAGCATTGCATGATATGATTCATTAACGGAACAATGACTAATAAACAACCACTGGATACTTCCCCAGCGAGTGAGATGGCACACAGAATTCACATACTAATCAGAGGTGCAAAACACTTTTGCTGTGGCTTTACTTAGCTCTTCCATGATACCATCATGCCTTCAGCAACTTAACACTTTTTTTAAAAAAAAATCCAATTTTTCAATGTATTTTTTATGTATCAATATTTTCCAAACAGTATGTAATGTTGTTTATTATAACACACTGTCTTTAAAACACATGTCATAAATAAGCAAAAATTTAAACTATTATAGATAGAAAAACAGTCCATGCTGACCTGATACTAACTCCCCCACCAAAATATACCAATGTTTCTCAATTCTGCTTTAAAATGTACAATAATTAATGCATGCCCATCTCAAAAAGTAAATGCTTGTTGTATAACTTCCAGACTATGTGACCTGGAAAGAATGGGGCCTTCAGATTAATTTTTGTCTTTATTTGTTCTAACCATAGAACCTAGACTTCAGCCCAGTTATATCACTATGTATAACTAGACTAAAAAGAAGCCAAAATTCATTTAATTATCTAACACAAACATGCTCATCCCTGAGCATGGAATCTGCCTGGAAAAACTCCATGTTCTAAACTTCTCATTCCGAAATGTGTCATTTAAAAAAAATTTAGATAGGACAAAATATCACTGGGAATTTACGTGAATATCACTAAGAAGCAATAAATTAGAGAATATTAACTGACCTAGTAGGCTTTTTTTGACTGGTTGCAATTCCACTGTGATTAGACTGAGTTGCATATCTGGCTGCCAGACTGTATGAGGAGAAACAGAGAAATTGAATTAAAGAGATTCTTTGAACATGGAAAGAAAGTACAAACTTACAAGAAAACTATGAGTTAATGAAATGCAATTGGAACACATATAAACATGTATAAAGAACAAATTAATTAGAAAATTATGGTAATGCAACATATACAACATGACCTTCGATTATGAATGCACTATGAAATAATACCGTGCACCCCTCATAATAATATATGTTATCATTGACTTTAAATTATGGCTTTATGATTTTATTAATATTTTAAAATATTGTTATTTCACCTTATAAAATTTCAATATTTGTAAATGACTGGGTGAAAGTCATTGTCTCTCCAGAATCTTTGTGACTACTAAGTGAAACTTTATATGATTTAAGAAAGATCTGTTTCTTAAAAGGTTAAAATGAAAAAGAAGTATGAAATGAGAGTTTCTTCAGCAAACTTTCCTAATCTACTTTTTTAATCTAAATATTATTTTGGAAGCCAAGTGATTAAAAAAATCTGGTTTCTAGCTAATGAGTTATTGCCGGTTTTTAGTACTAGATTTTTTTCAAGTGAAAATAAAAGATGTTTTGTCTAAAGGAAGATCTATACAAAAATTGAAATTCAAGTGGCATTAAATTCTTCAAAACAAACAAGAAATATGAATGACAACTTCTGGGCATTCTTAAATCACATTTCTTAATAACTTTTTAAATTAAAATATTTATTCATTGACACACAAGAAAGCATTTTTTAAACAAGTTTTGAAGAGCAATACTTTATAAACAAAATACGAACTTGTACATTAAGTTAAACTCATTTCTGGGTTACCTAAGAGTTCTGGAATCAGTATTCTGAAGGATATAGTTAGACCCAATAGACCCAGGACATGTTCACACACCCTGTAATGGTAATAGGTTGATGCCTGTGTGGAGAACTATTTCTCAGGTGGGTTGTGATGACTCTACCTGAACCCGGTTACTGTGCATGCACAGTCTCCAAGGCCTCCAAACAAACAAGAACAACATGGGGATGCTGGAATCACTTGGAACTCCACTGCAGTTGAACCAATTGCTTTGCTGCTAAGCAGAGGGTATTTCAGTCAAGGAAATAATTACTTCGGATGATGATGTGTTTGTTTCCTAAGTTAATTCTTACTACACTGGGCCAGTCTATGGCGGGAACATGCTGGTTCTTAAAACTATGTTCCTCAAGGGGAATACACCCTCATATGGAGGGGGCTTTTCAGGTTCACAGACCACTTATTTTTCACATTTGGCATGTGATACATTATTATTTGCGTACAATACATTTTGTAGTCTAATTACTCTGGGCATTGAAGACAACTGGACACAAGTGGCCAAACTACCTCAGAAACAATAATCTCAGGGAATAATTTAGAAATAAAAACCAAACTGTCTTAATGCAATGAGACAGTAATTTAAATTAAATTAAAAAATCAAAGCACCCAAGATGAAGAAAATTCTTTCGTGAACTTCTCATTCTACTTGTCAGTCCAAGAGTAAGAGCACCATTAAATACTTACCACTATGTCTATGATATACTCTCTTATACTTTCTAACTTGACACAAATATTCGCAATAGAGGTGACAACGAGACAACGTAGTTCTTATTAGGGAGCCAAAGCCCCTTATTGATTTTTTCCTCCATGATTTTAAAGAAATGGCATATTATAATTTCTAGTGTAGAACTGGAAAACCAACAAACTCCAGAGAAGTTGAGTGGTTTAGCAAAAATCAGTTTTGTTTTCTGGTTCATGTGTATTTTCTTACTCATTACATAAGAATACTTTACTCGCTGCCTATATATTTATACAAAACTCTCACTTTAATTTCTTAAAAGTTAGCTTCTGCCCTGCTTTCTTTGCACTTGTGAAGCAGTTATTCCCCAGAACACAAGAATTTTCATCAGTTCTCGTGATGTTCTAAAGTCTTTGTATTTGACCAGTTTGGTCCCTCCACTTTTTGAACCTTTCCCTTTCATAGAATGTCATTCTAATAAGCTCACCTGACTTGTCTACCATCATTCTTGTCAATTTGCTCTTTCATTTACTGGGTCTTCTTCTTACCCACATCTCTTAAAGGCATTATTTTTTCTCCAGGAGTATATACTCTTTTCCCAAACACTTTTTTACATCGTTTACTTAGTAATAATTTCTTTCCTACTAAATTTTCAACTGAAATTCTACCCTCTAGAATTAACCTGTTTTATATTCCCAACCAGCAATATCAACTGAAAAAAAGCCCTGTCCATTTACATAATCTTCAAGTTTACACACCAAACTCACATTTTCCTTCTTTTATCCTCCAAGTCCTAATCAATTCCTTCCTTTGATTTCTTTTTTATTTCTATTCATAGGCATTTTTTTAATTGTGCAGGATTAAAACCTTAATAATTGACTCTTTGCTTTCTCCTTTCAATTATTGCAGAAGAGCAATCAACACCTAGTCATGCTGATTCAACCTTTACAAATCCATTGGCATCTATGTTCTCCTTCAATTTCCATGTTTTATCACACTAATTCAAGCCTTCAACACTTTCCACAACACCTCTGGCCTAGAGGAATTCAATGTTGTACTGTTTATCAAATTCATTCTCCAGAATGCAATATTAGAACCAGAAGGGACCAGAAAATGCATGTAGGCTTGCCTTCTGATACTGTAAGTGAAGAAAGAAAAGCCCAAAGAAATATAATAAATTTCCTAAAACATGCAGCTGACCAGTAAAATTCAAAGTAAAATTTGACATTCAAGGGCCTCTACAAAATATTCTTAACGTTTCCACCTTTATGTTCTACTTTGTCACCTTATAAATTTTCTAGCTAAGAGGAGTTCTTACCTCAATTGTACTTGTGTATTATTCTGTCCTTTTACTCATACTACAATTCCTGGGGGGATATTTCCTACCTGTAACTGTCATACCAAATTCTATCCATTTCTCAAGGACCATCTTAAATGGCACCAAGTGCATGCAACATTTCTTCCTCTCCTAGACCCATATGACATTTGTATGCTTCCATGACTATTCTTGTACCCATTTATGTAACAAAAAATTTAATAAGCTACTTAAACCTTTTAAATAAGCTATTTAAACATAGCAAGGTTTCTCCAAGGTAATCTTGTCCATTGAATTATTATAAAGTATAGAATAATTTATCAGAAAATTTCCTTGAAAGTATACTTGAAACACTGTGCTCAGTTTGACAAAATTAAGAGACTGTGAATACTTTAGGATCACATTTAGAGAATAAAATTCCTGGTGTTTTGTGATTCAATCAAATGTACAAGACTATCATAGATACTGAGTGTTTGCCAACTTTCTCCTATTAAAAGAAAAAACTAATATATTTTGAAAACATAATATGTCATATCTCACCAAATCAATAGTAAGTATAGTAACAGGGATTGTATCCTTAACACAATTATTGACCGGGCAATAGAAACAGTTTTTCAAAGATGTATAGTCCAGAAATAGAACAATAAAAACACACACAGTGGATTACTCAACAGGACAAATGACCCAATTCGTTTAACATATAAAATGCAAGAAAAAATTATGGAGAGAAAACCTATAGCATCTTATAAGAACTTACAACCAATTATAATATAGATAGTCTTATTTGGATCCTGACCCAATCAACAACTGTTAAAATTTTATGAGAAAATTGAAGAAACTTTAACACCTGGATATTAAATTAAACTAAGTAATTAATATTAATTTTTAAAGTCTGATAATTATTTTGAATTGTGAATATGTGAAAAAGAAATTGTATCTTTCAGAGACATGTCTTTAATTTTTTTATAAAATGAGGCTGAATAGTTGATTCAAAATAATCAATAGTGGGATTAGGGGCCTGGAATGGTTGGATATAAATAAAATGAGGTACATTGTGAGTTTATATTGGCTGAATCTGATTAGCGGTTCTATGAGAAATTGGAATGGAATTTAGTATGTTAAAATATAAAAGGTAGGATAAGAACTATTCCTATTTATTATCATTATTATCATTTAGAAAGTAATTACTCTGCCAGGTATAACTGCCACAAACGCTTAGCATATCAAAAATAATTAATATTACTTTTAGTAGGTTTATTCCATAAGAGTCTATTTTCTAGTACCGAGAATAAAGAAAATACTTAACTCATTGGCCTTATCAATTTCATCAATTTTTCACGATCCCAGCTACTAACAGACCATATTATACCAATTGCATTTCTAATAGCAGCCTTACCAAAAATGACTGGCCTGTTGCTATATAAGTCTCTTCCACTCCTAGATGTTTGTAGACCAAGAAGCATGGACTCTGGAAAAACAGTTTCTTTATTTTTTTTGCAGGCCCTTTAGCTTCCATTGGAAGCTCAATGGGTGAATTATTACATTGGCTTAATACCTAATATTTCTATAATATTGTGTAATGTTCAGGGCATTGTGTGTACATGTATGAATGTGCGTGTAAGTGTGTATATGTGTAATTTAATTAGAAAGTTGTTAATTCTGGTTCTAATTATTTTTTTTGCTGCCAACCTGTTTTTATGTCCTTAGTAATGAGGCTTAAATGTCTGTTAACCTCTCCCTGTTCTGTCTCTTCATCTGAAAAGAAGACAGGAAGATAGCAAGGGAGGATTAGTTGAACATTTGTAAAGTTATCCAAAAGTTAAGCTATTACTTCAGCCTTAAAAATCACTGGTAATTTAGGGTGAACAGCAATATTAAATCCTCAGTCTCAATATTCCTCTTTTTTTTTCTCTTTTAAATTCTTACATGATCAATCGCTCCCCATTTCTCACATTACTTTTTTTTTTTTTTTTTTTATCTAACTCAAAATCCTTCCTTCTCAATAGCTTTTATTTTTCTTAACAATCTTCTTTGCCTGTGCCTCCCTGGACAGCAGAAAACGATTTTTCCCCACAGTGCTCATAACTCCATTTCCCAAGTTTGCAGTTTGTAACATATATGTAACAAGGCATGTGAGCAGGCACAGCTAACTTGCAGTTTATTAGTAAGACAGACACAGGGAACATGTAGACACAGCTTTAGGCAAGTGTGGGCAAATAATCCTAGTCAGAAAACCAGTAAACTAAGGGTTTTCAGACATCTGGATTGAAGATTGCATATATTATTTTTTTCCTGAAATGTTGTCAAATGAGACTCCTAGTTAAAAAGTGGGCAAAAATCATCAGAAACAAAAGCAGAAAAGAAGTAAATATTTTGATCTTGAGACTCACTGTGAGTCCTACTAAAGGAAATATCTGCTCCTCTTTCTGATAAAGTAGAATATCAAGGGAATGCTTTTTATTTTTCCTGAACATAGAAGGAAAGAAAACTATATACAGTTATTTTTTTTAAAGTATGGAATTCATCTGATGTTTAAAACACAGGAGAATGCAAACTGCCAGAACTTCCCATTCAAGCTTCAGTGTAAATTCCCATGTGGAATTATAGTATCCATTTAATATAAGGAAAGAAAGCTTCTCAAAGTAAACAGGTCTTAAATTGTGGTTATCCATTTTTGCTAACCACTAAAGCCTCACTACTCCAAATCTGGTCTGTAGACCAACAAGACTGGCATCACCTGGGACTTGTTAGAAACACAAACTCTCAGATCCCACCCCAGACTTACAGAACCAGAATCTTCATTTTAACAAAATCCCCAGGTGATTCCTACGCATAATAAAATTGGAGAATCTGTGCCCTACAGAATATCTACAAAAGTCTCCTTGGAAGGAGAAAATTTGTAGTTTCCAAAGTCAAACGGCATAACTGAAACATCTCAAACTCTGCCTCTTAATACTCATCCTCCATCACGGTGCTACTCTAGATGTCAATACCCCCCTTCTTCGAGAAATCCTCATCTTGCTTAGCTTTCCTGACACAAGAGCCACATCTCCAGCTACTACTCCTACTTCCCAAATACAGGTCCACCCCCAAAATTTTATGCTATGCCCATGAATACTTTCAAAATCATAATCCCAGATATCAGTTAATCTGCTTCTCCCTTCCTTTTACAGCGAATCTGTATTTTAAACTCCAGTCATTCCTAAACTTCAAAATCTCCTTTCTAATTATCTCCTTGCTATCTCTTAGTCTATCTAGAATATATGGTAATTGATCAGGTTGAGTGTCTGTCTCCTGAACAGATTGGGTTGTTCCCCATGGCAGGAATTATGTTATATTCATTTTGCCTTCTCAGTCCCTATCATGGGGTTGGTATATGTTCAATAACTAAATAATTGACAGACATTTAATGGATGGGATTACCACACTCGGGCATGTTATATCTTCATCTTCTAAGCAATAGAAATTGTTTCAAGAATGGAATTATCAGAAGTATGTAAAAAGAGGGAACAGAAAGACACTAATTATTACTGTATCCTTATTAAGTGACAGCAGTTTACAATAATTTTTTTATTTATTCCTCACAACAGTCCTGCAAAGGTGATACCATACACCTGACAGACAAATATGAAAACAGAAGCTTTTAAACATTAATTCATTTGCACAAATTATACATCTTGTGAATCACAGTGCTGAAATTTTGACTTAAATTTGTTAGATCTATAACCTGTATTCTGTTTTCTTATACCATATTGTATTCTTATAAATTATCAATTGAAATATTTTCATTCCCCTTTAGATTTGTGAATATTTTCAAGATATTATGATAATATTCTATACACTATCATCTTTTACAGCCCAAATAAATCTACTTACAATAGATACTATTTGGCATGCAGATAGATATTAATAAACACCTTCCTTTAACAAGTCCCTTTACCTAGAAATCTATAATAAACAATCAAAATAATTTTAAAGATTAAAATAATTACAGTATCTAAGCAACTATCCTCACAATCTTCCAAGCAAACATCATTTAAATTTTTAAACAAAATTTTAGTCAGGGATAAAAGATACATCATATAAATTATAAACAGCCATGCCTATATCCATTACGGACATCACTAATCAAACACAGAACATTTTTTTCTACTAAGCTGTGTGTATGGTAACCTCACAATCCTTAGCTAGGATTCAAAAAGCCCTTATTATTTGAGAGGAATTATGATGAAAGTTAAAACTTATTTCCATCTCTCCTCTATGCTTTCATTAACACATTGTTAAGAAGATTTGAATAGTTCCATACAGAATTTTTCAGAAGATTCTATTCCTGTTTTAGTTATTCTAACAGTGGACGTCCATGCAGAGTAAAAAAATATATATGTGTGTGTGCGTGTGTATGTGTGTATGCGTATATATATATATGCACATATATATACATATATAAATATATAATCTTATTCCTTAGTTTCAACCTGAAGAATCAAATTTGCTCCAACAAAATACACATAGGTTATTTTTAATAGAAATCACCAAAACATAATACCAGAACCTCATTGAATGTATCAACTTTATCTCCTTTGGATCCTATCAAGCTGCTTCCAAAAGCTCTCAGCTGAGGCAATTGATGTTTGAATCATCTCAACTTATATTTAATTATTGTGGTTATTTTAAATATTTTTCTTGTCTTATTCATTTATTCTACAAATATTTTAACACCTACTGTTTGTCCAGGTAAGAACCTAGAGAGCCACGTCAACTTGCTAAGGAATTTGGTCTTTATCCTAATTGTAGTGGGGAACTACCCAAATGTTTTAATTGTAAAATAAATAATAAATTCCAAGATTAGATAGATTCTTCTCTCAGATATGTAAAGGAGGAATTGAGGGATAAATGAAGTTGGGAGATTTAGTAAGACTGGAAACAGGGAGACCAAAGAGGTGCTCACTGCTTTAATTCAAGCAAAATATGATTAGAACTTAAATGAGGACAGAGGTGCAGGAAATAGAAGTAAATAACTGAGATAAGTTAAAATAGTGGACATAGGAACTGAAAGAAAGGGAAGAATCCAAGATGACTCCTTGGCCTCTGGCTTGAGTTTCATTGTGCATTTACATAGAAAAGAGCATAGAAAAACAAGGTTAAACATCCCCAGTGTAGGGCATGCAGAGAAAAAAAATTAAGAGTCCAATTCTAAGTTATGTCAACATTCAAGGAATGGAAGTAGCAACAGGAAATACTGGGAGGATGGATATTCAGGAATAAGTAATCCCACCTTCAGAGTGGTCATAAAGTAAAGTCCACTTTATAATCATATTACGATGGTTCACTTATAAAGTA
>RJWJ010015248.1:0-36536 GCA_004363605.1 Indri indri | reverse complement strand
CTCGCCCAGGCGCCAGAGCGAGACTCTCTTAAAACAAGCTCTGGAGTCAAACCAAGCTGCTCCACCGCGTAGGAGCTGCTGAGCGCGTCACTCCACCTCTCCGAGTCGTAATTTCCTCCTGCGTAAGCCGGGGTAATAAGGCCTGTTGGGTTAACTGGTGGGACGGTAACTGGGCTCAGAACACCATACGCATTTAATCGCTGCTATTTCATGCCGCAGCTCTGGTCGTGGCAGTGGGGGTGGGGGATGGGGAGTAGGGAATGATACCCAGGGCCCCCGAGAGTAATCAGGCAGCAGCGGCCCTTCCCTGCGCTGCCCCCAGGAGGCCCTCTGGGAGGTCTTTTGCTCATAATGTCCCCAAAGTAACCCTGGGTCTGTGTGCTGACGCTGGGAAGGTCACAGGGCTCCCATTATTGGGCACTACTGTGCGCGGAACAGTGTGCTTAGAGTTTTTATACAATCTTATTTACATTTTAAATTCTCTTATTTAAACCGTATAACTCGCGATAACCATCTAAGATGGGCTCTATTAACATTCTCGTTATGTGCACGAAGGAGAGAGATTAAGTCGGTCTTCAGGTCACATGATTCTTGCTACCTTCTCTCTCAGTCTCTCCTAACCCTGGGGAAGAGACACAAATGAGGGACCCTGGCCTGTCCCAGGGCCTCTGACTCTGCCATCTCAGTCACTGAATGTCTCCCGCCTCCATGACTGTGTCTGTGCGCAGGAATAATAATAATTCCTACCAGGACAGTTGCGAGGGCTAGGTCCTCTGTGTGTGAGAAGGAGCTTAGGAAACACGGGAGGTTATTCTCAGGGCAGGGATGCCTGCCGCGCCCCGGCTGCTGAGGCCCAAGCTGGAAACATACACCCTGCAATCAGGAGGCCAGTAGGCGTGCACAGGCCAGGGGCTTCCCACTCCAGTCCTTGTGTCACTGAAGGGACAGCCTCAGTGCCGAGCGGGCCTCCTGTGAGCAAGAAGCCTCAGCCTGCTCCTCCATCCCCTCTCCTCCTGCCCTGCTGCTCTCCCCTCCCTGCCTGTTCCTGGGGCCAAGTTCAGATGTGGGATAGGATAAAATCGAGACACAGGTAAAATATATCATTCCAGAACTTGAACTTGTTTCATGCCCCTTCCCCTCCTGGTGATATCTTGGATCCTCAATCCCCGTCTCTGGTCAGAATTCGCTCCGCGGAAGAGTCTGACGACCACGCACACTGAGGCACGGCCACCTGGCAAGGGGAAGGGGAATGAGGCTTACCAGGTGTAGGGCACTGTGCACCAAATCAAATTCCTGGTATCTCATGAAATCCTCACCACGGTCCTCCAAGGTGAATAGCACATGAGCTGCTTCCCACAAGATTTAAAAGTGCTGGTCCTCCTGGGAGTATTAGCATTTTCTAGAGCCAAAGTGTTAAGGCCAGGGAATTAGCCAGTAGAGGGGGAAGGAGGCCAGTTGAAATAGATGTTTTCTTTATTATTATTATTTTTTGATACAAGGGTGCTCTGTGTCCCCTGCAGACCCATCACTTAGATGTTTGTGTCCGTGTCCCACATCTGTGTCCAGCCCTGGCCTCACCATCCTCCTCCCACCCCTCCCGGCCTCCTGCCTTCCAGTTGCAGAAACAGCCTCCCTCCTCCCTCCCAGAACAGCCTGCCCACCGAGTCGCTCATCGATCCATCCCGCTGCATCCTGAGCCAGACTAGTAGGTTCCCCAGGTCCCTCCTAGCCTTAGACTTGACAGGCAGAGCCGATGCTGGGCCAGGGCTCTCCCAGGAGAGGGGGTTGGGGTGGGGGAGGAGGAGGTGCAAGGGAAGAGAGCTGCTTCTAACCCCTCTGGTGGCAACTGCCTTTGCTAAATCCACAGGTAGAGGTAAGGAGAATGACAATAGGAAATTGTCAGACTGCACTCAGAAACTCCTAATATTCTTCATGTAACTAAACCACACTTGTTCTGCAGATTTCTTTCACTGACCAGAATTAAAAAGTATCCTCTTCTGATTCATTAAATTAGAGGATCTCTGGCCTGGAAAGAAGTCATCGATTTTCTAGTTCAGCTTTCCATCTACTGGTTTAACTCCCTCTGCAATGATTCTCAAGAGGGGCTTCAGTCTTTCTTTGACTACCTCCAATGAAGGGGAACTCACTACCTCATGTGTGGCCCACCACATCACAAAGGAAGTGTTCTTCTTTACGTTGAGCTGGAGTCTGTCTCCCTGTGGCTTCCATCCCCTCGATGCTCCTGGGTGTAGTCCTTGAGGCTGCCAAGAGCAAGTCTGCCTTGCGACAGCCCTCTTTCATCTGTTCCTCAAGTGACACGGTGACAGTTCCCACCGGGCACTGCCGCTCCTCTGTTAGGGTACAGAGTCTCTTTCCTTCCCTCTAGTCTCTGGATCGGTCCAGTCCAAAAAGCACTGTACAACCTGCCTGCACAGGGATGTGCAGACAAGTTCGAAATGGGATCCCTACCTAGCACTGAAAGAATTCATGTGTACATTATATATTGTAAATATATATATGTGAACAGAGCAAGACTGTCTCAAAAATATATATAATACATATATACACCCACACAAATACACTTATGTACATATTTGCTATCAAATATTTTGTGTCGTTTAAAACCAAGGCTATATTCTGTGGGTTGGATCATAAACCCTGTGGGAGCTGGGAGAAGGGACAAGCGGGTGAAGGCCGGAGAACGGAGAGAGGGTTTAGGGGAGGACGTGGGGTGAAGAGCAGCGGGAGAGCGAGCGGGAAACGAGATTTGTTAAGCCCCTTTTGACAGCACCATCTGTGTATGTGAACATCCTCTTCACAACCCTGTGAGGTAGTCATTCTCCGCACTTCTCAGACGAGGACGCTGGGTGCAGCAGGACGGGGGCGTTGCCATCCTAACCTACCTAGCGGTGCCGGAGCTGCCGCTCACGTCCCAACACTGGGCTCTTCGCGCTGTGCCGTGCTGCCAGGCTGGGACAAGGCATGACTCACTGACAGGCCGTTCTGGGTGGGATGCGCCTCCCCTCCCCGTCCCTGCCCCGCGTCTCAGCGCACGGAGTGCGGTGGCCGGCACAGGGGAATAATGCTGTCCTTTGTTTAAAGGGCAGCAGAGCACCCCAAGGGGGAGCAGGCTGGGGAATGATTAGAACAGGCTCCCCAGTTTATCTGGCGCCTGGGGGGCCCTCTTTCCTTGGGAGCTCAGTGCACCTGCCAGTTTTAACAGGATCAAGCGTCCCCAGGCCCCATTTGCCAGGAATCACCGTGCTGTGCATAATCCTACTGTCATCCCCCGGGCTTTCCTGTCTCGTCCCACCGAATTTCATTGCTGTTCCGAAGAATCCCAGGGGATTTGGCCTCTTTTCCAGCCAGACTCTAAAGATCCTCCACACTCCATTCCAGGACCCGTGGGTTTCGCCCCGCCGCTCCTCCATCGCTCAGCCCCTCCAGCTGCGGGTCAGGTCGGGTCGGGTCGGGGGGTGCCGAGACTCCGGGGGCACCAGCTCTGCGGCCTCCCTTCACCCCTTGTTGGAGTGTCTTTGGATGAGGTGCTCAGACCTTTGTCCGGGTGGGAGTTAGCTTTTCGCATCATCTCTGAGGAGGATGTGGTGGGCGTTCTCTCCATTTACATATGGGACAACATGAGGATGCCACATTAAAAAAAAAACCGGATTAATTCAAGTTGCCAAACAAAACAGGAATGTAATTTGAACTTCAGCATCCGCTTAGCTGCGAGCGCCTGGACCCTGAGCTCCTGAGGGCAGGGACTGTATGTGATCCATCTTCTCTGCCCGGTGTCCTGTCTACACAGTGCCTGGCACTTAGGCCATGTCAGTGAGTGTTGGCTGAACAGGCGTGTTCTTCCCTGACTTCATCTGCGTCACCACGCCTGCCCTTGGTGCGCGTGGGGTGTAAGCGAATACAGGAGAGGTGACATCGAGACAGCACGTCCCGTTCCCAGCATGATTTCTCATGTGATCTCACTGAGTTCTCACCCTCTTACACCCATTTTGCAGATGACGAATGGAGCCTCAAAGAGCTTAGATGACTTCTCAAGGTCACCTAGCCAGGGAGGGCTGACCCTGAGCATGAATCCAGATCTTCTGGATCAGCGCTGGCAGGAAGTAGCCCGGCAACATGGGTGCCACTGCTGGTGGGGGCTGGCGGTGAGGGGCACAGATGGTGGTGATCTTTACAAGTCGCTGTTGAAACCGTGTTGGGGAAGGGAGGAAAGGCGAGCCCCGTGCTGTGGCTTGCACAGCTGGGCTGTGTCTGAACCGTCTTTGTAAATAACAGGCCCTCCCAGGGCTTCTCCCCGATCGGCTGCAGCCTCCAGCTCCCTGGAAAGCCTTCTCCAAACAGGTGACAGGAAGACAGGGGTTGGCGGCACCTTCCCAGAGCTCCTGTCTCCATCACGCCAGGCCCTTGGGCTCCGACCCTGCTACCCTCTCCTTCTCATTAAGAAAATACACCAAGTGTAGTCTTCCCTCCCCTAAGTCCTGAGACATGTGTCCCTGGGCCTCCCCGGGCACGGCGCCTGCTGCTTCCTGCTGAGTTTGTCCTGAGAGGCAGCCTGGTCTCATGGGAAGAGGGTTGGATGGAGATCAGAAAACAGAGACCCGAATTCTGGTCCCAGCCGTGTTTCTGTGTCTGTGTGCTGAGCGAGTAGTGTCACCTGTCTACAACACCAGGAGGGGGATGCGATGCTCTTCAGGGCTCCCTCTCAGTGACCTTCTGATGTTTGAGGGTCGGGATGGTGAGTAACTTCTGCAGGGCAGAGTCTTTCAGGGTTATAGTCAAGACATCCCGAATTGACTACCCAGTCGGTCCGTATGGACTGGCAGCACCGGACCTTGGACTGCTTAGAAAATCAACCCTTCGCTTGCCATCCCGTGTATGAGACAAATTGTTCGTCCTCCCGACCTCCCGTTCTCCTCTGTACTGGGGATCATAACACTTCATAGGATTTTCGTGAGGACTTACATGAGATAAGCCATGTAAAATTTTTAGCACATTAGCTGGAACACAATAAGCGTTCGATAAATGTTACTCTTGCCATTGCTTTTGGGAGCAAACGCCTGCCTGTCTCTCTCCCTTGGAACTGAGACCACTGCCTGCCCCACCCCATGTACGTCCACGCCCTCCCCTGCCTATATTTGCAGAGACAAGGCAGAATTAAGACCCTTTCGTCTCGGTGACGTCATTCTGGAGCCCCTCCTCCCACCACGGCCCCCAGGCAGCAAACAGCCAGGGGTGGAGGAGGGACACAGAAGTTTCTAGCACACAGTCCCGTTTTTTCATTGTCCTGGACGCACCCAGATTCTTGCCTGCTGGAGTGCAGTTCAAAGCCTGTTCTTTTATGATCATAATAATACCTTCTTGTCTTAATGCAGCCACGAGGCTGTGAGGAGTTCAAAGGGTTTTGCTAGACCTGCTTTCTGGGTCCTGGGACCTTGAAGATCTCCCACCTCCAAAATGAACACAGAGGCTTTTACAGAGCCTGGCGTAACATCCGCAGAGTGCACCGTGTCCGAGTCTCAGGCCTAAGTTACACATGACCTTCCCTAACCCTCAACACAGACCTGCGAGCTGACTGCTGTTACCATTTCCACTTCTCAGATGAGGAAACTGAGGCCAAGACAATTGGGCCCATGAAAAGGTCCTGGAATTGGGAAAAGATATATGAGCCTGGTGGTCTCTGACCCCAGATCTTGGCCACTGTGTGTCCTGCACCCGAGGACCATGGAGAGGGGCAGGGATTCCCTCATTCCACGTTGGAAGCTTCCTGCTCCACCTTAGAAGAGTATTCCCAAGGCGGCTGGGGAACTAAAGGAAGCTCTTTTACTCTAGATGGCTAAGAAACCTGTTCAGTTATGAAGTAGCTCCCTAGCATCAGCCATGGGACCAGACACGACCCTGTGTCCAGCCCAAGCTTTTGCGTGTCCTGTTTTTGTCCAGGTGGCCCTCGAGGCGGCTCTACGGAGCCTCAGGGCTTCATTCTCTCTCCCCTCCAGGCCTTTTAAACCTAGAGAAGCTGCTCCGGCAATTCCTCATCTCCAAGGACACACTCTCTGTCCGGATGCTGGATGACACCCGGGACCCCACCCCACTCCTCAAGGAGATCCGGGATGACAAGACAGCCACCATCATCATCCACGCCAACGCCTCCATGTCCCACACCATCCTCCTGAAGGTGCGAGCCGGGCTGGGCGGGTGCTGGTGGGTGCTGAGCCTCCTTCCCTCCCCTCCCCCCCGCCCCCCGCCCCCAGCTCCCTAGCACCTGCTCTCCCTGTCCTTGCCTTGCGTGTCCTCCTGAGGATGGTCAAAGCAGCCCTGGGCTGGACCTGAGCCCTGACCAACCTCTCTCTGTGCTTCCGTTGCAACGAACAGTTCCTGACAGCTGAAAGGAGAAAGCGGGGTGATGGTGATGTCGTAAATTTATTCAGCACCCGGGGAAGCAGGGCAGCGGAGAACAGAGACACCAGCCAAAGCCAGATCCTGCCAGGGGCTCTGCAGAGAGTCCACGGGGTCCTGGGAGGGGCTAGGGTAGGGGGGTGATCGAGGGGCTCGGGCAGAGGCCGTTTGCCAAGCAGCGTAGAAGTATTTCCATATTTTGACAACCAGGACAGTCATGCCAGTGCACATCGCTGAACATCATCTCTGTCTTCAATCCTGACACGGTGCACACAGTTGCCAAGTGCTTCTGTGCAATTTCCCGGTGTAAAATGCCCAATGATGACGCGAGGTAGGTACAATAGCTTCCCGCTGGGAGATGAAGAGACTTGTCCAAGGCCCCGCCCTGTGAGGAGCAGAGCTGAGCCTGAGCAGTTCTGTCTTACCTGCGAACCAGGCAGTTTCTCCTGCACTCCCAGAGACAGAGGGGCAGGGTGCCAGCCCCAGAATTCGAACATACACACGTGGAAACTAGGACTCTGTGAGGCCGATCCGAGAGAGAGAGAGAGAGAGAGAGAGAGAGAGAGAGAGAGAGAGAAAGAGAGAGAGAAAGTCTGGTGCCTGGGGCTCACATGGGACAAACAGCTGGAAATAGCTGGGCAGCCTCCGGGTCACCTGGTGCCAGTTCCTGGGCTGGTGGCAGGGCCAGGCACGCACCTCAGAGAGAGCAGACCCTGCTCCAGGCTCCTCGGCAGCTCCCCCAACCTCTCCAGGCGTTCTGGCCTCTTCTAATGCCGTTTTAATTGCACATTTAAACACAACCTGCCATCTTCCACTGGGGGAGCGAGGCTCCTCGTTAACCTCTGCCAAGCTGCGAGGAGCCCAGCAGACACTCGGATGATTGTCTGTTCCTCTCCCGCCCTCCCCCTCCCTCCTCCCAGCCTCCCATCCCCAGCTAGTTTTTGTCTCAGAGTTAATAAGAGATTTGAATGAGTTCTCTCAGTACTGAAGGCTGTCCCTTCAGCCCGTTGCTATAGTAATTTTCCAGAGCTCCAAAGCCACGTCTGTCTGTGTGTGTATACCCAACTCGTACACTCTCTCTGTCACACATACACACACATTCAAACACAGGATTTTTCTCGTTTCTTCCTTTTTCTCCTCCCATGCCTGGAGCTATGATCAATGAAGTCATTAAGGATGGAAAAGCTCCTCTAAGTTTCAGGGGAGGAGATGTACAGGCTGAGGGGTCCTCCTTAGGGAATGTGGGGAGAAGGGAGTGAGAGCTTCGGCTTAGCAGACAGATGTCCCTGCAGCCCCATTGTGGAGGGCAGTTCGGACGCTCAGTTCCCTATGGGTAGCTGGAGCCTGCCTAAACAGCCCCCAGGTAGGAGCCTTTGGGGGGCAGCCCCTTGCCCAGGAATATCCCATGGCATATTCCCAGCACGTGAGGCTGAGTTCTATACCCCCAATAATACGACTAGTTCATTGTTGAAATTTTGGAAAGTATAGAAAAACACATAGAAAATAAAAATTATTTACAATCCCATCACCCAGAGCTAACCGCTATTAAATTTTGATGTCCACCCTTTCTGCTTTACAGACGCATTTTTTCCAAAATTATTATCACTCTGCACAAACTTTTCTGTAAGCTGCTTTTCTAATTCTATGCCATGCACCTTCCCCGTGTCATTAAACATTTTTCTACAAATATTTTAATGGCTGTATCATTTCTCATCATACAGATGTCCCATAATTTATTTAACCATCCTTTTATTGTTGGAGATACAGGTTGTTTCCAATCTTTTGCTGTAATAAATAATGCTGGGGTGCACATCTTTGTACATAAATCTTTATGCACATCCATGAATGTTTCCTTATCATAAATTTCTAGAAGTGAAATTACTGAGTTAAAGATATGCATGCTTTTAAGGATTTTGATATGATTTACCAGATTGCCTGGCAAAGGCTGTGAGAGTTTACCCTCCCACCAGCAGCATATAGGTATCTTTTAGCACCCTTGCCAATACTGGGTGTTTTCCTTAAAAACACTGTGGTTTTTTTTTTGTTTTGTTTTTTTGTGGCCATCCTTTTCAAGGAAGCTCCACCCCTAGTGATTGTTATTAGCAAACCGTTGTGTTGCGTGCTCCTGCCTGTCTTTCCTGGTCCCGCCACTCCGCCCCAGCTCCTGTGACCTTGGGGCCAAACTGATTCATGAGCAGTGAGGCTTCAGGAAAGCCTGTTCCCTTTGTTCCCATCTGACTTCCAAGAGGCCCAGGCAGGCTCTGTCCTCATGCTTCCTGGGGCTCCATACTCCTCCTTCCAGGGGGGCACACAGCACTTTCCGGGGCCTTGGCAAGGACGGACTCCGTGTGGGAAGCTGAGTGGGCCCAGCGCACACGGGGCCTCTGGGAGACTCGGTGTGCAGGAGGGACCCGGCCCCCGAGCTTGGCAGCTCTCCGCCGTCTCCTGATTTCAGGAGGATTTGCAGAGTAATCCCCGACTTTATTGAGGGCTGTTCCAGCAACGAACTCCATGTTTACTCAGAATTCAGGCCTTAAAAACCAAGGATCTCTTGTCTTTTATCTCTAGGACAGCAGATTTCACAAAATGGGTTTTAACTGTCTGACTGTGCCCTCTCCCAGCGCCGCCCCCACCTCACCCCCACCTCACCCCCGTCCCCGGAAGCAGTGGGCCCACGTCAGTGGGCTCGCATCGGTCTAGGCAGGGGCAGAGGCGGCAGTACTTTTCCATGGACGGGGTGAGTGTGTGGTGGGGCGTAGGATGGAGGTGGTCATCCTGTCACGCCGTGCTCTGGGAAGTGGAGGAGGAAATGTAACTCGCTTGGAGGAAGACGGAGCTTCACAGAGGAGGCCTTGTGTCCGCTGAGTGCTGTTGCCCCCGTCACTAAGCCTTTCTGCCCTTTAGCTTGCCATCGGAATGACGGTGGTACAGGAACCCCCAGTCTGCTCCTCAAGGAGCCTGCGAGGGTTCCTGTAAGAGCACTCGCCATGTTATCCTTGGAGATGAGCACTATGTAGGAGGAAAATGTAATCACCCCTGGTCTTGTTTCTCCTCCCTCCACCTCGATAATCATCACAAAAGTGGTCTCCCCGTGGCCCAGGGCTGCATGATACATTATGAAAATCTAGCCAGTTGTCAGGAGGGATGAGGGCCCTGGAGAGAGCTGGGCTCATTATTTACCTGATCTGCTTGTCAGCTTCCATGGCACCCGTCACACTCAAAGCCAGGCACACTGACAGGGAAGGTTGGTTAGGAGTATTGATGGTGGGTACAAAGATCAGACAAAAGGGACACTGCTCTGAAGTGGCAGTTCTCAGCTGCGGAGCAATGCCACACTGCTGCACTGTGATCAAGGGGGAGGCATGTCGCGGGCAACTTGTTACTTACTAATAAAGGACCAGAGTTTGTAAATTATTTACGTATTTCCTACGTTGCTGCAGATTCAAGAATATTCTTAGTAAGAGTCTCACTTGCATTCAGACAGGGGTGGAGTTGATTTGGGCATTGCCTGCAAACTACAGACTCCCTGATCTATGCCTCGGCCCCTAAAAAAGTTGTGTCTGTGGCTCCATCAATATCATGGTCCGCGGTGGGGCGTATAGTTGGTTAAAAGGACTGACATTAGGCTACCTGGCTTTAATCTCATCTTTTCCGTTTGTAAGACATGTATCTTGTGCAAGTTATTTAGCCTTTTGTTGTGTCGGTTTCCCCAACTGCAAAAGGGGTTGGGGGAGGGATGACAGTGCCTACCGTGTACAGTCAACCCATGCAGAATAGCTTATGGCGGCTGGCACATATGAAACAGTGGGCGTTAGCCGTCGGTATTGTTAATGGTTGTGGAGATAATTATTGCAGTCTGTGTAATTATTTGCTTCATTTCCCTAAAAGTCATTTTGGTTTCAATAATATCTGGTTATATCCATGGTGTACTGTGTGTGGGAACAGCAGCTACTGTGCATGTCACTGCAGTGGGAGGGAGCAGGGAGGAGGAGAGACCCTGTCCTGGTCCAAGATTGAGGGCAACGTGAGAACCAGTCAGGATGTTGTACTTTGCCTGGTGCCGAGGGGCAGCAGCCCAGACAAGTGGCAGACACATGGAGCCCTCACTGCTTAGTTGCTTCAAGAGGGTTTTTGTTTTCTTCTCTAATCTCCTTCTCTTCGCCTTGCAGGCAGCTGAACTTGGGATGGTGTCAGCCTATTACACATACATCTTCACTAATCTGGTAAGACGTTTTCACAGCTCACCTCCTTGGCATAGAGAGTGTTGTGAGTGGTCAGGGGCAGTGGATCGTGACGGAAGGAAGCCCAGAGGATGGGGCCTGGGAGAAGTAGACGCAGAGGAGCAGAAGCCAACTGGAGAAGCTGGGCGTCCTGCAAACACGGGGTCCAAGAGCCCATTGAGGTTTTCATCTCAGCATTTCTTAGCGTTGCAAGCATGGGGATTTGGGGAGTCTAATGCCTCCATTCGGACGCCACTAACTACATCAGGCTAATTCCTCTGGGCTGTTGCAGGGTGGGTGAGCCCCCTTGGTAGGTCCAATTACTGGGCTGCAGTCCAATCTCCACGTTGTCAGCCCCTCGTGCTAACTCGAAGTAGGAAAGCTAGGGCACGACAAATATGCATGTCTTATGGTGTTATAACCGTATGTACCTTTAGAGACCGTCTCAGTCAAATTCCCTTATTTTGCAGATGAGAAAACTGAGGTCTGTAGAAATTTCATTGACTCAGGTTTGAGCACAAGCTTTGCCACTTACCAACTGTGTGCCCTTCAGCAAAACACAGAGCCTTGGTGTCCTTATCTAGAGAAGGGGGATCAGAACAGCTACGTCATGGAGTTGCCATGATTTTGAAATGATATCATTTAACCTACATGGAAGCCTTTTGACATGGTACAGCATTAAGAAATGTGAAAGATTATGGCGACATAGGGACGCACTCAATCAGAGAGTAGAAAGGACCTCAGAAACAGGTTTTTTTAAATTACAACTTTTTATTTTGAAGTAATTATTGAAGTTGCAAAGGTAGTACATGTACCCTTAACCCAGATTCCTCCAGTGGTGATGCTGTACGCAATTACAGTGCAGTATGGAAATGGAATATCAGAGTGGCAAGTCTGTGAACACGTGTAGAGTTGGGCACCTCTGCAAGCAAGACGCAGAACCGTTCATCCCCACAAAGAGCTCCCTCCTGCCACCACATTATAGTCACACCCGCCACCCTGCCCCCACCGTCCCTGACCCTTAGCCTCCACCAATCTGCTCTTCATTTCTACAGTTGAATGACTGTGAGGATGTTGCATAAATGGAATCTTACCTTTCTGTGACCTTGTTGGATTTTTATTACCGAGTAGTATTTCACGGTGTGGATGTGCCACCGTTTGTTTAGCCCTTCACCTATCGAGAGACATTCTGGTTGTTTCCATATTTTGACTATTACAAATAGAGCTGTTACAGTTATTTAGAGAACAGGTTGATTTCATTTTATAAATCACTTGACAAGGTGACCCCTTCATCCAGGCATGCTTTTGAGTAGTTCTGTACACAGGCACTGGGCCAGGCATTCGGGATTAAAATGAGAGTAAGAAACCAAGCCTGCCTCGGCAAAACTCAAAGTACCTATCACAGTGCGAAGTGCTAGATTCTGTTATTAGACGTGTCTACAGGATGCTCCAGACCCTAGAGCAGGGGCTGCTTGCTCAACATGGGGCCGTCAGGAGAAGTTTCATCGAGGAAGGGGCCTTCAAGCTATGTCCTGAAAGATGGGTAGAGTTTTTCTAGGGAAACAAAGAAAGGAAGAGCATTCTGGGATAAGGAACAGCATATCCACCTACTTAGAGATAAGAAAGTCCAAGGCATGTGCAGGAAACAGTGAGTCACTTAAAACTTATGGACTTCTCCAGGAATATGCATGTCAGTTAATTCTTATTCACTAATGCATTTCCATTCAGCCTGGAAAGTAACCTGTTTAGAGAATTTAAGGCAGTTAACAATTAAAGAGCCTTGATAAGTTAGGGAACAGAATTCAGCCTCATAGAGTTGATTCTTCAACCTTGAAAAATGTTGTGCAGAAGCAAATACATTTTTGGTGAAAGCGCGCAGTAGGGTAATTTAGGGCATCATGCAGTCTCCTTCCCTGGACTTAGAAATCAGGTGTCTTAAAATATCCTGTGAGGTTTGGGAGATGACTGCCCAAAGAAATGGGCTTGGACGCTGAGATCCTTTTCTTTTCCAGCTGTAGGTGTTATGAACAGTACTTTCTTGGGATAGCTGCAGAATTGTTAACCCTGAAGCATCCTCTAAGCCTTTGCTCTCGGAATTGAAACAGACTTTAGAGAAATCCAGGTGTGGCTTTTCTTCTGGAATAGGGACTGATTCCACAGCAGGCTTGCCAGGGAGTCATTCAGCCTTTGCTTGAACTTGAGAGGAAATAGCTTGTTCAACACCACCATAAAACTGCCTGCTCCATTGTTGGAATTTTTTTTTTTTTTATTGAAGTCTAGCAGGCCTGTCGAAGAAAACCACCACATAGTATGTGTGCACAGCTTAAAAAACTTTCTCCAAGTGAGCACACCTGTGTGAGCCTCTCCCAGCTCCAGAAATAGAACATCACCAGCACCCCAGAAGCCCCCCTCATGCCCCTCAAAATATACAACAGACGAACTTCTTTGTTTGCTTTTTTTCCTCTTTCTAACACTGCTGCTATAAATCAGAACATTAATATGTAAAAAGGGAGAAAAGGATTCGACTATTCCAGAGCAATGCAAAAGCATTTGCTTAAAGTAAGGAGGCATCTGGGGGAGCCTGGGCAAGTTGGCAGAAGAGCAGAGAAAGATTAGAGTATAGTTGTGTTCCATTTGGGGACCTGGGAAATGGTGGGGGAGGGAAAAGGCAGGCCAGGGGCTGCCTGCAGCGTGCCAGCCTGCCAGGGAGGCTCCCTAAATTAGGCGGCAACGTCGGCAGAGGAGGAAGGAGCTGGGCACCGAGGAGTCGCTGGGGTGATTTAGCAGATGGAAGGGAGACATTCATTTGGAATATGAGTTCCCAGGACAGTAACCAGAATAAGGTGGAGTTGCTTGGCGCACGGATTTTTAAGAAGACAGCATTATCCACACTGTGTACTGCCACCCCCGTCCTCAAAAATGACAGAAATGATGACGATATTATCCAGTGGACAGAGGTCGAGTCACTGGGAGACGGGTGAGCCACACTGGCTCTCTGAGCCCCAGTTTTGTCATTTTAGAGTGAGGATAATAAAACCTTACAAGGTTATTATGAGGATTAACTGAAATTATATTAATATAAGTAAAATGCATTATAAATAGCAAAGTAGTATATGTTTCTAAGGCATTGCGTTTTTTTTCCATATAACACGATGATGCTTTCAGTTTTCAAAGAGCTTCTCCCCCTTTCGCGTGGGTGTGGGATGAGGCGTGCTCTGGGAGCATGCCTCCGTCAGAGAGTGCCTTGAACCTGGAATTAACAGGACTCACGCTGTTTATATTGGCAATAGGAGATCAGAAAAGTAACTGTGAATGATGCTGGTTGAATAATAGTCAAGAAAACAGAAGCAGAGGCATTGCAAAAATCAGTGAGAGAATATTCTGGAAGCTTCTCATTAGTACCTTGGCTTTCTAAGAGGGATAGCAATCCGATAGGAGTAAAGACACTTTTTAGGACCACTCTTCCTGCCCAGTTGCAGTTGAAGTTTTAGGCCAGAGAGAGAAGGGCTTCGTACAGAGGGTGTTGAGTTATTCTCTCTGCTTCTCCAGCCCTTCTCTGAAGTCCAGGTGCCAACCGGGCTTCAATTTTTACTTACTCTGAATTCCTAGGCAGCCGGATCATGTCCCATCTCTCTGAATTCTGCCACAGTGATGCAGCAGGTTCTCAGATCAGCTTTTAGAGAACAGGCACGATGAGCTGGAAAGGCACGGGCAGTTACAGCACCTGCCTCGGGAGATAATATACACACTAACTGGCTCACAGCGCAAGTTTAGTTGGGGGAAGTTATTATTTTAAGAAGTCTAGTTTATGCTTCTCATGGGCTCAAAGGAATGGGAGGTACTTATTTTGCTGCCCAGCCTCTAATGGTCTGTAAAAATGACTCATAAAATGCCATTTTATTTATTTCTGGAGAATGAATAGAACTAGGTAGTTCGGTTATTGTGCGTGACGGAACCGACCCATTGTAGGGTTTATTTGTGTCAGTAATTACCGAGCAATTGATCAAATGCCCATACCTCACTCCCATCCAGGCAGAAAGAAAACTGATTGATTTAGGGCATCCATAATAAATGAATTAGGTTGACTGCTCTGGATTCTGTCCGTTGATTGCCCATCACAGGAGTTGGGATAAAATTATCCATCATGAATCAGACATCTAAACCATCAATTCATTTGACCCTATAGAAACATAGTTTCTTTCTCTGTCAGGGTCTGGCCAGCAGGGAGAGTGAGTGTGCCAATTCTGGGCCTTGGGTGACAGGTGACTGATATGACACAAGGGACTGAGCCAGAGAGTGTGGAGGCTGCTAGGGGGACCACGCGGCTATCACGGGCGGAGCCGGGAAGAAGATGGGCAAGTCTAGGGAAGAGCCGGGTCTGTGGGTCCAGGGGAGGTGGTACTCAGTGACACAATGACAGTGAGGTAGGTGTCAGGCAATGAGAGAGATGCAACATACAGGGACAGATTCCTCCAGAACAGAGGAAGAAGTGACAAGAAGTACGTAGATGTTGAAGGCACACAGTGAACACATACTCAGGTCTTTTATTTATATTATCTATTTCAAAATGGGGTTGAGAGTAATTTCTACTGGTGTTAGAGACTGGATTGGTGAAACAGCTTTTTCCCCAGCTTCTGGTTCTAATGGGTCAGGAATCATTCCCAGCAGAGCAAATCTCTGATCAACAGACAGCAAGGGCGCCTGGCTAAGGTCGGGGCCAGGGCAGAGGTTAGCTTTTGGGGTCCAACTCACAGGAATTTGAGAGGTCAATTGAGGGCACTTGGCCAGGATGTGCACTTGGCCAGAGGTCAGGTACGTGGAAAAGAACTAGGAGGAAGCAACTGGGGGGGATGGCCAAGGTGAGGGGTCAAGACTCCAGGCCAACGTGAGATGGACCAAATGAGGGACAAAGCGAAGCAAACAGAATTATTGTGCAAAGTCACAAAAGATATAGATGCATGAGCAACCCAGAGAACTGGTTCCTGCCCTCATCCAGAAATCAATCAGCCTGCCTTCCTTCTTTCCTTCCTTCCTTCATTCCTTTCTCTCTCTCTTGAATTTTTATTTTGGTAAACTACTAACATATATAACATCAAATTTGCCATTTTAACCTTTTGATCACAATTTAGTGGCATTAATTATATTCGCAATGCTGTGCAACCATTGCCACGATCTATTCCGAAAACTTTTCGTCAACCCAAACAGAAACTCGGCACCCAGTAATAAGTAATATCTCCCCATACCCCTAGCTCCAGCCCCTGCACTCGACTTCCTTCCCTGTGCATTCGCCTGCTCCAGCCAGGTGCGTCCTGTATGTGGAATCTCACAGTAATTGTCCTTTCGTGTTGGGTGTATTTCACTCAGTATAGTGTTTCCTAGGTTCATCCATGTTTGTAGTGTATGTCAGAATTTCATTTATTTTTCTTTAAAGCTTTGTTTTCTTGTGATAAAATACACATAAAATGTATCATTTTAACCATTTTTAAGCGTACTTTTCAGTGACATTAAGTATACTCACACTATTTTACAACTGTCACTGCCATCGATTCCCACATCTTTTTGCATCTTCCCAAACTGAAACTCTCTACCTATTAAACAACAATAACTCCCTCATTTTCCTGTCCCTCAGCCTTTGGCAACCATCATTCTTTTTTTTTTTTTTTTGAGACAGGGTCTTGCTGTGATGCCCAGGCCAGAGTGCAGTGGCATCATCATAGCTCACTGCAGCCTCAAACTCCTGGGCTCAAGCGATCCTCCTGCCTGAGCCTCCCAAGTAGCTGGGACTACAGGGATGCACCAATATGCCCAGCTAATTTTTCTGTATTTTGTAGAGATGGGGTCTTACTATGTTGCTCAGGCTGGTCTCAAACTCTTGTCCTCAAGCAATCCTCCCACTTTGGCCTCCCAGAGTGCTAGGATTACAGGTGTGAGCCACTGCACCTGGCCCCTGGCAGCCACCTTTCTACTTTTTATCTCTATGAACTTGACTATTCTAGGTACTTCATGTAAGTGGAATCATACAATATTTATCCTTATGTGTCTGGCTTATGTTAATTATATTAATATCTTTAAGGTTCATCCATGTGTTAGAATTTCCTGCCTTTTTAAGGCTAAATAATATACCATTGTATATATCTATACCACATATCTATTCATCCACCAATGGACACTCGCGTTGCTTCCACCTTTTGGCCATTGTGAATAATGCTGGTATAAACATGGATGTGTAAATATCTGTTCAAGTCTCTGCTTTCAGTCCTTTTGGATATATGCCTAGGAGTGAAATTGCTGGATCATATAATAATTATATGTTTATTTATTGAGGAACTGCCAAACTGTTTTCCAGAGTGACTGTACCAATTTCCATTCCACCAGCAAGATCCAAGGGTCCCGGTTTCTCTGCAACCTTGCCAACACTTGTTGTTTTTCTTTTTTTTTTTATAATAGCCATCATGATAGGTGTGAAGTGGTCAGATGTGGTTCTGATTTCTATTTGAAGTTTGCAAATTGAAAGGAGCAAGACCACATGGCTGAAGTTGAGAGTCCTGCTGATTAAGAAGCTTTATCATGAGAGAAAGTAGCGGTGTATAAAAGCCCAGTACCCACAGTTAGGACGGGTAAAACTCCCTAGTTCAGGAGCTTATGAGCTATATGGCCCTGAGGCTCTTGGGGCTTCAGTTTCCTCATGTGTAAAATGTAAATAATAATCATATCTGTCTTTAAAAAATCTTGGTAAGAATTAAAAATTAGCTATTGATAACACTGTTTGTATCTGGTAGGTAATGCTAGCTGCTACAACAGATAACCGCACCCGCCCCCAGTCTCATAGCTTCACACAATGCAAGTATTAATATATTTCTGACTCAAATGAAGTCCCAAAAGGGTGTTCCTGATCAGTGGGTAGCCTTCCATACGGTCATTCAAGGGCCCAGGCTTCTTCTAGCTTATAAATGTGTCCTCTTAGAGGCCAGGAGTAGGAAAAAATCATGGAGTGTCACACACAGGAGGTTTTATGGACCAGGCCTGGAAGTGACACAGATTATTTTATTTCTGCTCACAATTCCAGTGGCTTGAACTCATCCCATGGCCACATGTACCTGTAAGGAAAGCTGGAAATGCAGTCTGGCGGTGTGCCCAGGGAGAAGAGGAAAGGGTTTGGTGATCGGGAAGCAATCTCTGTTATGTTATAGAATTGTTACCCATCTTCACACATCCCTTTCATGTGTGCTGGAAAAACAATCAGCACCCCAAGTCCTGGCTTGTCTGTTTAGAGGATAACTGATCCTGGAACCAGAGATTAGCACTTCCTTGTAAGGGTATCAGCTCCTGTCTGGGTAGGGAAGGCCCAGGACAGTTATAGATGCACTGTGCTCGTTCTGCTCTTTACTCTGAAAAGGAGCCTCTGTCTTCCAGTCAGCCTCTGGGTTTGGCTGGAGGAACCTTTGTTCCGCAAGACTGATGGAAGTTCGGATAAAGGACGTGAAGAATTAAGGGCCTCTGGGCAAAGCCCAGTCTACCGTTGAGACAGCAGAGGTGGTTGATGCCATCTGAAGAGAAGAGGTGAAGGAGGAAGCTCAATTTGAGCTAATAAATCCGGAGGGATTATCCAGCTACTAATGAACCCAGGGAGATTTGCAGTCACTGCCTAATAGAAAAGATAAAATCGCTCTAATCTATTGTCGGAGAGCACATAGGCCCTGTGCCAAATGGGGGAGCTGCCGCCTTGTTGGAGAGAAGTGTTGAGATTTAAGGGTAAGGGTCAAAAGTCATGGAATGTCAAGGAAAGGTGGGAAATAATTGAGCGCTGGAAGCAGGAGGCTGTGTGGTCTGCTGGCCTCTGGGCTGCTACGGCCTTGCAGCTGGCGTGGCTAGCAGATGCCACCCCCACCGTTTCATTGCCGTGCCCCAGGCAGGCCAGCGCTCCCTGCTCTTGGCACCACCATCTCTGTGCTGGAGGCCAGGCTGCCATTTGTGAGGTATCTATAGAGGCAGCAGGCACCCAGAGAGTTTCTTTTGTGGAATCTAGAGAGAAGGGTCTAAGGGCTGCATGTGCTGTGTTGGAAGCCAGGGGTGGGGATGACCCCAGCAGGGGCCTCGTCACCTACAGGGCAAGGCCCTGGATGAGCAGCGGAGTGGCACTAGTTCCAATCCTGCCACCAACTAGCTAGGTACATAGTAGTAGGGATAGCTGACACTTACTGAATACTTTCTTTGGACAAGGCTCTGTAACAACAGCTTCACAGTTATTGTCTCATTTAACCCTTGCAACAACTCTAGCAGATGGTACTATTTTATCCCCATTTTAGAGATGAGCAAGCTGAGGATTGCGTGAGGCTTACAAAGCTTTGGTATCTTGCTCAAGGTGGTAAAGCCAGATCATGAACCCAGGCAGTTAGCTCTTAACCTCTTCACTCTGCCGTCTTTATCTGGGCAAGCCGTTTTTCCTTGTTGGGCTTCGGTTTCTTCATCTGTAAAATGATGAGGTTGTATTAGATGATCTCTGAGGGCCTTTCCAGCCTTGGACTTGTTTCATCCTATATATCTGTGGCTCCCAACCCTGGGTCCGTGGCCTGTTAGGAAGCGAGGTGAGTGGCAGGTGAGCGAGGGCAGCTTCATCTGTATTTACAGCCGCTCCCCATCGCTCGCTGTCTCCCCTCCCACACCCCGGTACGTGAAAAATTGTCTTCCATGAAAGTGGTCCCTGGTGCCAAAAAAGTTGGGGACTACTGCACATGGTTGGGGACATTTCAATTTACAATGCCCTGGGTGTAGGAATGTTCCCTGGAGAGAGGGGAGAATGACCCATCAGATTGGAGGCCCACGTGACCCATGCTAGCAGTTTCTGTTCACCTAACAGCTCCAGCCAGGTCCCAGCAAGCCCTGCAAAAATAACCCTCCACACCCCAGTCTCTATCTTGTTTGGGCAGAATGGATATATGCAGCCAGTTTTCTCCACTGAGTTCATTTTATTGTCAGCAGACCCAAGCCTATGTTTATTTTTCCAAAGGTTTATCAGAGAGATTAGCCATAAGTAATTGAAATTGCTAAAATTATTACAGAAAGGGGACCCAGGGCAGGCAGGGAAGAAAGAAATAATTGAGTCCATGAGGAAGTGAAAATGTACCCCACCCTACTCTTCTGTTCCTTTCTTTGGCCAGCTGACCCTACCCATCTCTGGGTCTTACTTAAATGTCACTTCCCCAAGGAAGTCTCCCGGGCACCCTCCCCCCAGGTTGCGTCTGCTGTCACACACTCTCACAGCACCCTGTGTTCTGTATTTTGTAGCATTCATCTCAAGTGGGAATCCCTTCTTCTATGCTAACCTCTGCCCCGGACTTTGAGCTTCATAAAGGCAAGGCCGACTGGCACACAGTAGGCACTCAATAAATATTGAATGAGTGAATAGAGTGTTTCATAACATCATAGAGTTCTCAGAGCAGGAGGGTGGCCAGGTGAGATAGCTCATCTCCTTGCGCCCAACAGGAATTCAGCTCATGCCACCCGATTCCTCAAGTGCAAAGGAGCCCAGCCAGCTGCTCAGCCAGGGAGAGCCGGGCCCTGCACCCTGCTCCCCAGGCCACCTCAGCACTGCCATAGCCCATGCTGCAACCATCTGGGATGCCCTTCCTCCCATTCTGAGCTGGACGGATTTGAAGTTAAGGCTGTGCGGGACCGTACAGAGTGGTTCAGTTCAGGAGCCAAGATACAGGGTTGCATGGGCTCTGCTGAGTGAGGACGATGGCAAAACCTGAGGCCCAGGGTTGGCATCGAGAATGACCACTGAGGTGGGAAAGAGCAGAAGAGCACAGGGACAGTCAGGCTGATTGTGCTGAGTGGCCTCTCTGTCACCTGGGGTTGCTTCCTCCACTGGCCACACCATGCCCCGGTCAGCCTGGGTCCTGTCACCTCTTCAGGCCGGCACCTGGCACATGACTCATGGAGCAAGAACCCAAGGGTTTCAAAACAAAACCTTTCTTTCAAGTTTTAAAGGTCATTGTGAAGTTCTCTAGTCCTGTCTGCCTGCCCCCGTGGCTTGGCACACGGGTGAGCCTCATCACTGTGTTGACATCGAGCGTGGAGACATGGTTTAACAGAGGCAGCCAGGGCCTCAGATCAGAGAGGACTTGAGTTGTAATCTGGGCCCTGCCATATGTTAGATGAACATGTGGCCAGGTAGTTAACCTGTGGGACTTCGAGTTTTCCCTTTTGTAAAATGAAGATAATAATGTTTATTTTATAACATCATTTCGTGAAGACCATGGAAAGGTTCTAATCTTCAGTGGCTTATTAGTAAATATTATTTCCCTTAGCTCTTTTCCCCCACTTCCCTGTTGATGATTTCCATCCGTAGACCTCAGTTTCCTGCTTTAGTGCCCCAGCTTTCCAAACTCCAAAGGCGTCATCAGACACACTTCAAAATTGGCCTCTTACCTAAGTTGGAACTACAGTTCCCAAGATGCTTCTGCCTCTTCCATAGCTTTCAGTCCTTCACTGAAGGTGGAACACACACACACACACACACACACACACACACACATCCCAACACACACACACACAGACACACACACCCCTATACACATACACATCCCAACACACACACACACACTGAACCAGCCAAAAGCTACAATCCATCAGTTGGACAACTATCTAGTGCCAGAGCAGTTGATTCTAATGTGTAGTTTATTGTAAAATTATTAAGAGTATCCACATATTTCAGCTTTATTGAGCCTTTTAGGAGAGCCACTCTGCATAATACAGTATACTTTGGTGAGTAAGTATGTTTTTAGTGCAACTTGAAAAAGAGTAATGGAGTGGAAGCTCCCGGGTGTTGTTCTGAGCTGCCAAGGTACCACTCCCACCAAATGCAAACCCTGAGAGGTGGCAGGTCTGGCGGTGATAAATGTCTCCTGGGCATACATGGGCACAACAGCATCTTAAGGAGAAGCTCTTATTCCAAAACTGTGCTCTCTGAAGCCGCTAACCCTGCTGTACTTGTTCTCTGAACAAGGTTGTTGGAAGATGGAGGTGTATTCAGAAGGAGAAACAGCAGGGAGAAGCAGATTCAGGGGGCACTGACTGAAGATTTGTTTTTTGCATTTGCATTTGGGGAAACTGCGGCTGACAGCTTGGAGCTCCTTGGCACAAGTCATAGGATTATAGAATGATGAGCCAGCCATGATTAAGCAGCTTAGCTATGGAAAATGCTAGAATCAACTACCTTTATTCAACAAATGTCTATTAAGTGCCTGCTGTGTGGTGGGGAGTACAAGGACCAGTATGATGTGATCCAGCAGAATGTGTTGTGAAGAGGTCCCAGTCTATCAATGCAAGGTGTGAGCCCAGAGAAGGGGGCATTTAGTTCTTCCGTGGGAGCTTGGAGAAAGGTTTACAGATATGGCTTCCTTTATTGAAGGGTGGCTTAGAAATGAGGGTGGGAGAGTGGCATGCAGGCACAGGTGAGTCATGGTGCCTGTTGTGCATGGAGCCAGAGCCAGCAATGGAAGATTCGGGTCAGACGATATCCTGTCTGCCACGCAGAGTTGCCAGATGTTTTCAGCATCGGAGCTGGCATCAGTAGGCCCAGCGTCCTGTCTTGGCTGTCCCACTGACTGACTGTGTGTGATCTTGCTCAAGTCCTTCTTCCTCTGGGGAGGGGCTGAGGCTCACCAAAGACCTTTCAACTCTGAAATTCTGTTGAGTTCATGGATTGAATGAACATAGAATAAATGACTGGATGAATTCTCCCGGCCAGATTGTTTTCTGCCTGAAGCAGGTGGCTTCCTCTTCATGGGTTTTCAGCGTCCTCGTCTGGCTTACTCATCCCTCCAGGCCCTCAGCTGTCGAGATCCCCCAGAGTGGGGGAGCACCCCTGCCTTGTGAGCTGTCTCGATCTCTCACTCCCCCTTACCCAAAAGTGCCTGTCCTGTGTCCCCACCCACACCTTAGAGCCCTGACAGATGACAGGCCTCCCCAGTCTGAAAATCCAATCCATGCCAAAGTGTTCATGGCCATGACAGCATGGAAGTTTTTTTGGATCATGAGAACATCTACTAAATCTCACCCTTTTACAGTTGAGCAAACAGAACTGGAGAGGGACAGTGGCTTGGCCAGGCTCTCGCAGTGAGTCAGGAGTGGAGGGAGGCGGTCCTCAGGCTCACAGCCCACACACTCACTGGATCAGCATTAATTGAGCACTTACTGTGCTAAGCGTTGCAGATACAAAGATGAATAAAGTTCCGATCTTCCAGGAGGTCAGACTAGAGGGGAAGAAGAACCCAAACAGATCATTGTAAATCAATGGGTTTAATAAAGTTACAAAGATATGCACAGGGTATTATGGGGTTATCAAAGAAGGGCCTCTGGACTAGCCTGGCAGGTTCATAGAAAGTTTCCTAGAATAGGCCACACCCAATGGGCCTTAAAGAATCAATGGGAGTTAGCCAGGTGGAAAAGGACATTCTACGTGGAGGGTACACACAGTTAATGTCTCACCCCTCCCAGACAACATTTGCATTTTAACCAAGGCCCTAACCAAGGAAGTAGATAGCATGGGAAATTGTGGAGGTTGTAAGGAAGGTATTTTGGGGTGGGAGAACATTTCAGAACCTTCATATTACTTTACACAGACAGACAACTTGCCTGTCCTGTGTAAGGCCAGGGGAAGAGGAAAGGCATGAGTCCCAAGTGGACCTGAGTCAGCACCTTCAGCTTGGTAGTGTCTTGTCACAAATGCCTGTCCCAGGCCAAAGATCACAAATCCCAAGCCCAGGAATTACCACCACTTGGCTAGCTGCCAACAAATGTCCCCCCTTCAAGGGGATGGGCACCACTGGCTTGAAAAGAGAATATAAGCCAGAGCTGCCCCAGGGCGAGAGCAGGGAAATCAGACAGTCCTGTAGGTGGCATGGCCCTGACTCACTCTTGGCACCAGCTGCTGAGTATTTGATAGGTGAACTCTATTCTGCCAGCCCAGGAGTCGGCCTTCTAACCCTGAGACCCAGGGCAGGAGCAAGTCCTGCCTGGAGGAGGAGAGCTGCAGGGAAGCTGTGGCAGCCCTTGAGAGGGCAGAGGTACGCACTGAACTCTAAGATGCCAGGTGCTGGAGTTTCGTGTCAGCTGGAGCTCCAGGTGACCTTGGGCTGGCACTAATGCTCTGTCCACCTTTCTTATTGCCAGCATTTACAGATGGTCACTCTTTCCTCAGAACTTCTGACATTTTCCCTCTCCTTACCCTGCTAGTACCTGGTACAGGGCTCTGGACCAGGCCTCGTTTGAATCGAGCCGCTGCCTTACTTGGCTGGCTGATATGTGGCTGCTCACTAAGTCCTGTTGGGCAAAGGGGGAAAGAAGAGGCCTCAGAGATGGGACCCTTCCCGTGGCAAGCCCAGGTGACCAGAGGAATTGCCCCAAACTGCATGGGCGGCTTCCCTAAGAATTGCCATATTTAATACATTATCTTTGGGTCCCTTCATCTGTTCTCTACCCACAGCAAGAGTTGGTCTCAGCTGGGGCTGGTTGATCAGTATACCTGGGAGGGGAAAAACGAGGCATTATCGTCAGTTCTCCTGGAAGAAGAACCAGGTACTGTACCAGGGATGCAGGATCATTGAAAATGAAAATGAACCAATTAGGCTTTTATCCCTCCCAGAGCTTGGGTGGGGCAGGAGGAGCCCCTGGGCCTCCCAGCGAGCTCTAGGCATTCAGGGAGGCCAGAGTTTCCGTACACACTCGATTCCTCACCAAGGGGTAGGGGGTGTGAGAACAGAATGAGCATAGCCAGGAAAATCAACAGACACTGAAGAAGCATTCAATAGGGGGTGTCAAGACCCTGGCAGAGGTGAAGAAACGCCGCTTTGCTTCGGAGGAACCAATTATCAGACAGCCCCTTCGCTGATGTTGGACAAACAGCATGGCAGTGAGCTAAGTCCCATGGGACCCCCGGAACCAAGTTTGAGATATTTGTGTATCATGCATTTAATGAAAATTGAAATGCATTCCTCGTTTTCGCCCCCAACACACACACACACACACACACACACTCACACACTTCTGTGCCCGTGTGTGTTAGCAACTGGGTGCATCCAACTGTGCATGTAAAATAAATCAGATTGAAATAAGAACTAGACTCTGGGGACTGTTCTCGTTCAATATCTCTGGAAGCATAATGGAAATGCCGCCCTTGGACTGCGCAGGCCTTCTGTCTAATAGAGCTTCGGGAGAAGGGGAGCCTGCCTTGACCTCTGTCACAGAGTCGTTAAAGATTCAGATGTCTCATTAATTTAATGAGAGATGCCTCAGCCTTCCTTCTGTCTACTGATCCAGCAGTTTCCAATTATCCACCACCAGGAGAGTCTGATAATAAAAATCTACCCATTTCCCGAAGCTGGTATTACAGTAATAGCTGTTCCTGGTCTGAGTACCAGCAGCGTGCCGGACACTGTGCTGAGCACCTTCTCTGCAAGATCTTTAGCCCTCAAAAGAACACGACTAGGTAGGGGTTCCGGTTCTCCACGGAAGGAAAGCGGGGCTCAGAGAACTTGGAGAGCCTTGTCTAAGCTTCTTCAGCCGACAAGTGGCAGATGTGAGAAGTTGCCTTGAACCTCCCAGCCTACATCCTGTTCTCATCAAACTGATCTTTGTGGCTTTTCTGGGCTGTATTAGTGTTTTATTGCAGTGTCACAAAGTACCACAAAGTTAGCAGCTTAAAACAGCACCATTTCTCAGTGCAAAGTTCTGTAGGTCAGAAGTCTGGCAGGTGTGACCGGGCTCTCTGCTCAGGCTAAAATCAAGGTGCTGCCGGCTGCTTTCGCATCTGGGCCACAGGATCCTCTTCCAAGCTCACTCCTCTTGTTGGCAGAATTCACTTCCTTGCAGTTGTAGGACTGAAATCTCTGTTTCCTTGCTAGCTCTAGGCTAGGGACAGCTCTCAGCATCTAGAGGCCACACTTGGGTCCTTACCCCATGACTGCTCTATCTCATCAACAGGGGACCTCCCTCTAGCCCAGTCCCACGCTCCCTTCAAAGCTCTTTGACTTCCTCTTCTGCCACCAGCCCGTGAATACTCTCTGCTTTTAAAGGACTCTTAGGTCAGGCCCACCTGGATAATCTCCCTCTTTAAGTCAACTGTATCATATAGCATAACCGACTCACAGGAGTATAATTCATCGTAGTCACAGTCCTGCGGATTGTGTGTGTGTGTGTGTGTGTGTGTGTGTGTGTGTGTGTGTGTTGGGAGGGTCCTCTTAGAATCTTGCTTACCATGCATGCCAACAGTGTAAATTAGTTTATTTCTTTTACTTTCCTCTCTGTCACCTGGTGAAAGGGTATACAAGGAGAGATCTAGCCAGGGCGCCTGGAGGAAGGTGCTGGAGAAATCAGTGCATCCCTGATAATGCAGATGATAGACATCATGTTCTTTCTGCCGGCCCAAGGTGGTGCTCTGGGCAGGGCACATCTGTTGGCTTCTGATGCGGTCTGTAAATTGGCCCCTGAGCAAAGACTGAGAACCAGGACACAGGGGGAAACTGAGGTCTCTTGTGACTGCTGCAGCTATCAGGGAAGCTCATGACATTAAGGAATTTGGGCCTTGCTGAGAAGAGTATTTGAGATTTAATGAATGTTTGGAAAGCACGGGGGGACTGAGAATAAAAGACATTATGGTAAATCGTATTATTATTATGACATTATAAGTGCTATTGTATTACAAGCACCATTAGGAGTAGCAATTGCTGTTATTATTAAGCAATCCAGCTTCTCCATCCTCAGCACTAGGATGTACTCAATGTCAGAAGCATCAACAGCTCAATTAATCACCATCTGAGGTCTCCCCTCACATTCATTGCCCAGCGGTAAGCATGATGCCCACCCATCCCTCTGAAGCCTCCAGCCATGACTCACATGGTAGACGCCTCTCCTGTGAATTCCAACGCTGGATTTTTATCTTGGCTGAGAGTTATTAATAATATCTTCCTAGAACCATTCCTGATCATATTGCCCTCTGCTTAAAACCCTTTGTGGTTCCACCATTACGCTCAGGATAAAGTCTGAACTCCTTAACATGACATAGGCAGCCTCTTATGAACGTATGTCTGGGCTTGCAGTTCCCTGGGTTTATTATAAGCTCTTGCTGCTCTGGAGCTCTGCACATGGCTCTTGTTTCTCCATCTGTGAAATTCCTCTTCCACTTCTTCATCTGGCTGACTCCTGCTCTTCCAGGTCTCAGCTCAGGAAAATCAGCAGCAATTCTGGTAGAAGGGACCACCTCACATGCACAGCACCTATACTTACCACTCTCCGGGACTCACCTCGCCCATGCCAGTGAGTATAAGTACCTTGAGGACAGGGACAGGGTTTGCTCATCTAGTGCTTAATACAGTGTGCATGCTTGAGAAGGACTCATTTTTGTTGAATGAATGAAGGAATGAATGGGACTAACAAAGATCTAAAAAATGGCCAAGGTCTAAAAATCCATTATGTACATTTCCCTCCACCTGAGAGCCCAGTGGCTTCCTCAGCACGTCAGAGTCAGCAAGGAGCTCAGCCCTCGTGGAGAGCCCATTATCTGATCCTGCTGCAGACACGGGGCAGGCCAAGTCAGTGAGGAGGCAGAGGCCACTGATTGACAGCATCACTTATCTTCTTAAACAACTCCTGGACCCCTGGTGAGATGGGGGTTGTGCCTTGGGTAATGCATTGGGACCTGGGAAAGGAGAGACTCAGCCCCTGATGTGCAGACAGGTGGCCTTATCCTTGGACCCTGGGTGCAGGGGACCTCAGAGGTGAGCAATCAATGCCTGCTGAAGGAAGCAAGCCTGCAGAAAATCAGTAGCTCTGCCCAGCCTCACGGGAGACCCACAGTATCCACCATTCCTCAGCTCAGTTTGACCCCCTGGAGGTTTCAGCTGCACAGTTAACTACAGTTAACAACTATTTATTTAGTACCCAGACATACAAACCAGTCTTGTAAATAAAAAATGAAGACAATCACAGCTGCTACCAAGACGGTGAGAGGGCTTTCCTCCTGGCCTCTGCCTTATTCTTCCTGGGAGCAAATGACTGAAGTCTTTGTAAAGGTGGTTCCACCCTGATGGGTATTCACAGGTGAACATGAATTCATTTAATGAGAGTGTATTGATTACTTGCTAAGCACAAGTGTGGGGTATAGTGCAGGGCATAGAGCATTGAACAAGACGGAACACTGTCCACCTTTAGAGTCCTGTTTGTGACTCATGTTGGGAAAGAAAAGCAGAGTGGATGGAGTTCGTGGGAGGAATGGATACGCACGTTCAGGTCATGGGGGTAAATGAATAGGAAACATGCAGGGAGAAGGAGCCAGAGCTGGGAGATGTAGGACCAAATCTCCCATTAAATAGGATTCATTGACAGGTATGAATTAGCCTCTCAGCTGCTACTGTCTTCAAAGAACTTATTTCACAAAAAGCAATCTCCCAGCCTGCAGAGAGGACAGGCTCTGATGCAGATAAATAGACAGACAGGTACCACAGTTAGGTGCAGTGGGGAGGGAAGGAGAGGATGTAAGGGTACCCAGGAGATTCCAGACTTCTGGTGGCTCCAGGGCTCTCCTGTGAAAGGCTAAGAGGGGACTCATGAGACAAGGGTCTGGGCCCTGGCTTCTGCCACACACTGGGTCCCAAGGAAAATTGAATAGGAACTGCTGCAAAGAAGGGCCTTGGGGAGTTGAGAGGACCAGACTGCCAATGGGATGAGAGGAGGGACAGCCTGACAGGTGCCCCCTTCCTAAATTGGTTCAGTCAACATTGTCCTTTTTCTGCATGGGATGCACCAAAGTAGATACTGATAATGTATTTGTTTCAGATGGCAACTAGTCCTTGGGGAGATAGCTTTGAACAAATTTGTGATAAAAAGCTCTAAGTGATGGTAGGTATATATATGAGGTAGCACAATTGAGTGGCCAGTTCTGCCTGGCCTGGATGATGTAGGAGGTCAAAGTGGACACTGAGGAAAATGTAGACAGGAATGATAGCATGAAAAGAATTGTATGTCTAGCTAAGGACTCTTTTTATTTCAAAAATTTACGAGGATACAAATGTCTAGGTTACATATATTGCTTTTGCACCACCCGAGTCAGAGCTACAAGCGTGCCCATCCCACATGGTGTGCACCACACCTGTTAGGTGTGCATTTACCTTTCCCCTCCCCCTCCCTCCCACTTGCCCCAAACCCAATGAATGTTACTTCCATATGTGCCTATAAGTGTTGATCAATTAGTACCAATTTGATAGCGAGCGCATGTGGTGCTTGTTTCTCCCTTCTTACGATACTTCACTTAGAAGAATGGGCTTCAGCACCATCCAGGATAATATAAGAGGTGTTAGTTCACCATTGTTTTTTTGTGGCTGAGTAGTACTCCATGGTATACATACACCACATTTTATTAATCCACTTATGTATTTATGGGCACTTGGGTTGTTTCTGCGTCTTTGCAATTGTGAATTGTGCTGCTATAAACATTTGAGTGCAAATGTATTTATTATAGAGTGACATTTTTCCTTTGGGTAGATACCCAGTAGTGGGATTGCAGGATCAAATGGTAGTTCTACTTTTAGTTCTTTAAGGTGTCTCCATATTACTTTCCATAGAGGTTGTACTAGTTTGCAGTCCCACCGGCAGTGGATGAGTGTTCCTGTCTCCCAACATCCATGCCAACATTTGTTGCTTTGGGACTTTTTGATAAAAGCCATTCTCACTGGAGTTAACGGATATCTCACTATGGTTTTGATTTGCATTTCCCTGATGACTAGAGATGTTGAGCATTTTTCATATGTTTCTTGGCCATTAATCTGTCTTCTTTTGCAAAGTTTCTGTTCATGTCCTTTGCCCACTTTTTAATGGGGCTATTTGTTTTTTCTTACTGATTTTCCTGAGTTCTACATATATTCTAATTATTAGCCCTTTATCAGATGTATAGCATGAAAATATTTTCTGCTATTCTATAGGTTGTCTGTTTGCTCCAGTCATAGTTTCTTTGGCTGTGCAGAAGCTTTTTAATTTGATCAGGTCCCATTTATTTATTTTTGTTGTTGCTGTGATTCCTTTTGGGATCTTCTTCATAAATTCTTTGCCATGTCCGATGTCTATAAGAGTTTTTCCAACATTTTCTTCTAGAATTCTTATGGTTTCTTGCATTAGGTTTAAGTCTGTTATCCATCATGAGTTGATTTTTGTGAGAGGTGAGAGGTACAGATACTGTTTCAGTCTTCTACATGTAGCTATCCAATTTTCCAGCACCATTTATTGGATAGGGATTCTTTTCCCCAGTATATGCTCTTGTTTGCTTTGTCAAAGATCAGATGGCTACATGAAGATGGTTTTGTGTCTGTGTTCTCAGTCCTGTTCAATTGATCTATGTCTCTATTCTTGTGCCAGTACCATGCTGTTTTGGTTACTATAGCCTTATAGTATAGCTTGAAGTCTGGTAAATTGATGCCTCCCAATTTGTTCTTTTTGCTTAAGGTTACTGTGACTATACGGGGTGTTTTCTGGTTCCATATGAAGTGTAGAATTATTTTTTCTAGATCTGCAAAAAATGATGTTGGTATTTTTATAGTGATTACATTGAATCTATAGATCACTTTGGGTAGTATAGACATTTTAACAATGTTTATTCTCCTGGTCCATGAGCATGGTATGGTTTTCCATCTGTTTGTGTCCTCTGCTATTTCTTTTCTCAGTGTTTCATAATTCTCCATATAGAGGTCCTTCACCTCCTTAGTTAAATATATTCCTAGGTATTTTATTTTCTTTGTTGCTATTGTGAAAGGTATTGAATCTTTGATTTGGTTCTCAGTTTGACTGTTGTTGGCAAATAGGTATGCTACTGATTTCTGTACATTGATTTTGTAACCTGAGACTTTGCTGAATTTGTTTTCAATTCCAGTAGTCTCATGGCAGAATCTTTGGGGTTTTCTAGATATAAGATCTTATCATCAGCAAGAGCGATAGTTTGACCACTTCTGCCCCCATTTGAATGCCCTTGATTTCCTTCTCTTGTCTGATTGCTCTGGCTAGGACTTCCAGCACTACGTTGAATAGAAGCGGTGATAGAGGGCAATCTTGTTAGGTTCCAGTTCTAAGCAGGAATGCTTTCAATTTTTCCCCATTCAGTATGATGTTGGCTGTGGGTTTGTCATATATGGCTTTTATAATTTTTAGGTAAGTTCCATCTATGCCTATTTTGATAATTGTTCTTATTAAAAAAGGGTGCTGAATTTTGTCAAATGCTTTTTCTGCATCTATTGAGAGGATCATACAGTCTTTGTTTTTACTTCTATTTATGTGGTGAATTACATTTATGGATTTTAGTATGTTGAACCATCCCTGCAGCTCTAGGATGAAGCCCACTTGATCGTGATGGATTATTTTTTTGATGAGCAGCTGAATTCTATTTGCTAGGATTTTATTGAGAATTCTTACATCTTTATGCATAAGGGATATTGGTCTGTAGTTTTCTTTTTTTGTTGGGTCCTTTCCTGGTTTTGGAATCAGGGTGATATTGGCTTCATAAAACATGTTGGGGAGCATTTCTTCCTTCTTGGTATTGTGGAATAATTTCTGCAGGATAGCACCAGTTCTTCTTTGCAGGTCTGGTGGAATTTGGGTGTGAAACCATCTGGTCCAGGATTTTTTAGGAATTTTTTTTGTCCTGTATGCAATAAGGAGTCTTTTGCGGGGGTGAGGTAGAGGCTCATGATCAAATTTATAGTTTAGAAAGATCCCTCTAGCAATAGCATGTAGAAGGAACTTGGGGAAATGAAGACTAGAGGAAGGGAAACCAGTTAGTCTGTAGTCTAGGAACATGCCAATGAGGATCTGGATTGAGATAGAGGTGATGGGGACAGAGGACAGGGCGCAGATTCAGGAGACGTAAAGGATTCAGAATGTTCCTGAATGATAGTGAATGAGTGTATGCATGAATGAATAAATGAGATGTGGACAGTGAGAGAATCAAAGAAGTGGAGGACACGTTCCAAATTCTAGCTTAAGTGACCAGTCGATAATGGTGACGTTCACAGACAGGGAACCTAGGGAGGGGATCAGATTGGGGTTGAAAGATAAGGTGTTCAAGTTACAGAGTGATATGGTCTTAAGGACATCTTTCACCATTCCAGCTTCATTATAATAGGTTAAGAAATTGGAATCTTTTGGTGTTATCAGGACTCCTGGATGAGAACATTTGAAATTGTCTGTCATTAACAATCTCATCAAGGGGGAATGTGTTGACACCATCTCCTGGTGGCCTACCCCTGTGCTGAGCACACAATAAGGAAGACAGAATAAGTGCTGGTCTTGTATGCCAAGGACTCAGATCTTAATTCCAAGTCTGTCTTTTGGGAAAGACATTTAACTCCTGGGAACTTCAGTTTCTTCTTCTACCAAATGGGAATCTGCGTGAAACCTGTCCACTTCCAAGTATGGTTGGGAAGCCCAAAAGCAATACATGAAAGTGGCTTATAAACTGTGTAGAGCCCCATCCATGGCAGTGGTTGATGTTATTATACTCACTAATAAACTGATATTCAAATAAATTACTTTGATTTGGGTGTCAGCCTCCTCTCCCAGGCAGTTAGGGGCCAGGGCTGAGCATGGAGTAGAGAGGATCAAAGGCTGAAGCTTGGATGAGAGCAGGCAAGAAATAAGGAACTGTTTGAAATCCCACTGTTAAGGGGGGTTATAGAGTTTGAAACACCACTGTTAAGAAATAGAGCCAGTTCTGGAGTGAAGAGGCTGCAAATAAAGATAGCACAACCCAACTGGATCCAGGTGGCAGAACTGGGAGAGATTCCAGAGGTCATAGAGGCATCGCGGTGACCCCTTTTATAGGTTGCCTACAACCCTGGCAGGAATGGAGCTGTTAAGGTTCTTGGGCCAACTGAGCCTGAGGGGCCTTATGCAGAAGCTGGGAGGTCTTAGGAAGGCCCCCTCCCCTTGCTGCCTTCCTCATTGCCTGCTAATGATGTCTGAAAGTACACGAGAATGCTTTCCTTGAGCTATTTTATTATAACTTCTAATAATGCTGATAACACAAGGATTCTATATCATACTTCCAGTCTACATAGAGCTTTCCTGTGTATTATCTCTTTTGAGTCTCACAACAGCACTGTAGGTATTATTTTCCCCACTTTTAAATGAGGAAACTTGTCTAATTAAAAGAGATAAAAATAAAGAGAGTTAAAATTTTTTTTAAAAAACCAATAATTGGCTTTTCTAATGTGGGATTTCAGAGAGGAAAATCTAGGACAAAATGCCAGTAGACAGTATATGATTTAAAATGTTCTAACTCCAAATCCATACCCTCTCTCTCTAGCACAATTATTCTCCTAACCATTTAATTACGCCAAAGAGGCAGTTTTTGGTTTCACTGATTTTTTCTAGGTGCCACAGACATGGCAATGAGCGAGACAGTCCACCGTACTTTCTAGGAGTTCACAGGTCAGCAGGGAAGCATTTGTGGCTCAAATAATGATGAACAAAGAGAGATTTTCCCAGGGATAGCTGAGACTACTGAACAACTCTCAGCAGAATTTGGCCAAGTTCACGAAGCTGCATTCGACTGTCTACTTCTCTGTGCCACCTTAGCTGCACAAGCCTTCAGTAAGACTGCATTTATTTCTAATCCCTTCCACCTGCCGCACCCTGGTGTTTGCTCATATTCCTTCTCCAGCTTCCTCATGCTGAACAGACATGGTGTGGGGCAGGCCTCAGCTCTCCCCCATTCTCAGTGGAGTGCCTTCCACCTGGCACACAGTTGGTGGTCAATAAATTGTAGTAGTTATTCGTGCCATTATTGATTTGTTATTATTATTTATGGTTGGAAGATATGGATCTTCAACTCAGGCTTTCTGTGGTGACACTAAGAGTCACACTAAGCTATTAACACCTTGTGGCGTTAATAAGCAAAACTTACAGTGTTCAGCAAAACTTTTCTCGTTTGGCAAGTAGCTAAGAGTCACTTCTTGCCAAGTGAGGGGGAAGAGAAAGAGGAAGGAGAAGCCCCCAGGCCAGATATCTCCCTTTGGCAGGGCCCAGCTGTAGCATGAGGACTCAGAGAATTGGGCAGCTCACCCTCTTTCGTAACACCGCAGCATGGAGGATGGATTGCACTTTCCAAGGATTACCCCTGCAAGGTAGATGTTCTTCTCCACACTTGACAGGTAGACAAACTGGAAGTTCAGAGACCTGCCCGAGATCACCCAGCAAGTATGTGGGCAAATCAGGATCTGAATCCAGGACTGTCTTACTTCAAAACAAGGACTTTGTAGTACATGCTACAGTTTGCTGATGCCACATTGCATAATGCCAGGGGCTCCATTCACATTGTCATCAGTATAAATGGCAACTGGGGGTTGAACAATACAGTGGCCATCTATCCCAAGATCAGAGGCATGATCTCTGTTAAATAGGCAGCTATTGCAAAGAAGAAACGATGAGGCCCTAACCTGGAGGAATTGGAAAGGAAGGGAGATTCAAGAGACATTCAGGAGATAGATTTGATAGAATTGGCAATAGATTGGTGTGGAGTTAAAAGAGGAAGGGAGTTGAGGCTGTCTCTGAAGTTTCTAGCCTAGTTGGCCAGGACAATAGTGATATACTTACTGAGTTAGGAATATCCCAGAAAAGGAAGAGAAGGGGCTGTCAGGCAGAGAGAACGTCACAGAATGCCACTTGCCCTACATCCCCATTTGGCCTGAGTTAGGAGATAGACTTGACTCAAAGACGCATCTGGATTTGTGTTTTCATTGCGTTCTTTTCTCCTGAAAGTCAAGCACAGGAGCCAAGCCTGTAACATTAGAAGCTCTTGCGCTTTCATTTCTAGTCGAGCAACCTTGTCCTATCCCCCGGGTTGACTAACTCCAGTCCCCAGTGATGGGACTTGGCTGCTTAGCCCAGGCTGAATGTGTCCCTGCTCCTCAAGGGGGACACCTCTTGCCCTGCACTCCCCGCTCTTGCAGAGGCTGCCCACAAGGTCTGCCCATCATTTCCCTTACCCCTCCATGCTCCCAAACACTTGGCACCAAAGTCGTGTGTTTCTTGGCACTTGGACCCTGTGTGGTGTTGGGCATGGTCAGTCCACTCACAGCCATGGTAACTATGCAGTTTCCCAATCCCTCTCCTCCCCTCTCCCTCCAACAAAGGGATGGGGGGGTGCCCTGGGACCTCCTCTGCAGTCCCATCCCCAGCTAAGCACCCACCCCCAGCCTGTCTTTGCTTCCTGGCCCAGGTGGATGAACAGGCTGTAGGTCCACGGAAAGTTTCCTAAAGCTGAGCAGCAAATGGATGCCTGTCTGTAAACCAGGACTTTGGACATGTCACCCCTGCTGGAAAAAGTGAGGGGCACTCGGTGAGCTGCCTCACCCATGGTGAGTGTGCCATGCAGCTCTCAAGCCACATCCGTGAGGCATTCCTTCATGCCAGGACAACAGCTCCCTGTATTCATTTGTGGCTGTGACCTGGCCTTCAACTGTTGTGATTTGGATCCTTATATATCATTGTGTACACGAGGATTCACCCACATGCATGCACACACACACACACACACACGCACATACAGACACATCTTAAAATGTTGTTAACCTGAAGGCCCAGGGATAAAAAAGCAATCTATCAGGAATTTTTTTTTTCAAAATACAATGATGCAGCTTCCAGAGGACAATCAGGGGTGGTACAAGTTCCGCTCATGCGCTCACACCTTTTGCGCGTGCAAGACTGTGTGATTAGACAGCGCTGGCCACAGTGAGGGCCCCAGGGCATTGAGATGTCTTTAATCAACAGCCCTTCAACCAACACTGGCCAAACAGCTTCCAGGTATCAGGCACTCTGCCAGGTGCAGTGTGGAGTTCAAAAATGAGGCAGGCACATCTTCGCTGTCTGGGAACACAGAGTCCTTTGGAGAGAAACCACACTCGTGAACGAGTAATGGCAGCAGGGGGCTGTCACAAAGCCGTGCACACTTGGAGTAGTGGAGGATTTGGGCTTGGTCCTGCCCTACCGCTTGGCTTTACCAGATGGCCATTTGCTCTGTTCTTCACCCTGGTTCCCCTGGTGTCGGGACACTGGGCCTCCACTCTTATTGGTAGCAGGGACCCTTCCTGGGACTTTTATAAGAAGAAGATCAGGGTTCCCATGAGAGCCTGTCCCACCACAGGGACCACTCCCACCCTTCTTGTCATTTTACAAACGTCACAGCTGGCCAGGTAGGGTGGCTGGGGAACCTGAGTGAACCAGGTGTGCATTCTTACTTAGGGCTGGAGATGGGCAGTGGAAACCGGGTGACCTTTAATCACTCCCCATCCTGAAATTTGTTAATTTTATGAACTATCTCTCCAGCAAAGTGTCCCCACCACTTGATTTGGGGTTTATAATGCATGCTTCTCTGAATCTGTTTAGAGTGGCATTTCCCAGGTTGCATCCTGTAGAACGCTACTGTGAGTCACTCATGGGCTTTGGAGGGAAAGAAGTGCCCCATCATGGTCAACGTGTTTGGAAATTTTGGGTTAAACAAAATTAAACAAGCTGTTTTGCTGCAGAACTTCTTTCAGCCTTTAATATGCTAGTGTGCATTATGTATCTCAAAAAGGACAATATAATATGTGATTTTTTTTTTACCTTATTTCTAACCTTACTTGAACTCGGAGCCTTGTTTTGGGGAAATTTCTGAGCAGCACACTTTGAGAAATACTGGCAGAGAAGAATTTCACTGCATATAAATTGGTGATGGTCAGCTGTTTCCCATATTCTTTTAGAAAATAGCCTTCAATAGCAGTAGGAGAGTCTAAGTTTAGATATGGAAGAATTTCCTAACTGTAAGGATGCTTAGAGAGTAGAACCCTGGAGTGTCTTGGGAAATTGCAGTGAAAGAGCGTACCC